>JBBPOD010000669.1:0-15381 GCA_038091255.1 Tylopilus intermedius | reverse complement strand
ACCATGCAGGTCTGAGGCTGACACAGTCGTTTTCTTGTGGCACTTTCTTCCAAGGGGCCAGACTACCGTGGTATTAATTGCAGGTTGGCCCGACGGTTGCACTGTTGGCGATGGCGAAAGGCTGCGCGGAAACCGCTGTTCGCAACCTTTCTGCGAGGTTGACCTGACTGCAAATCCATACGAAACGGGCTAGCGGAGAAAATATGTGTGTTTTTGTTGACCCACCCCGGTTTGGCGCGTGCGATGCCATCAGGATTGTGAACCAGGGCTCTGATTCTAGGTGAGGCGATTCGACGGATTGTACGCTCGTCCGACTTCGCTGTTCTAGTTACTATGGCTCTATGACTATCGGCAATCTACCATATGCTTTCGACGTCAGCTTGAGCACCGGTGCTTCTCAAAATGTGAATCACACCGTGTTACTTGTCAGTCGTCAACACGTTGACCACAAGGTCTTCAACGTTCAAGATTTTCAACGGGACTTCAATGTCACTTATGCAGCGGTAGCATGACAGCGCACTGGTCGGAGATATCAGTACCGTCACGGTCGTACTCATACACTGGCACCGACACCTTGCCCTGTTCAACCGTCCTCCAGGTACAGAATAAAGTTGTACGGGTCAGTGTAGGGATGCAAGGCACATGATCGCTCCTACGCGCCTTTGATGCAGTACCGAATGCTGCGGAAGCTGCTCAGTAGAATGACCTCTGGACGGTGCAGCTGTCTTTGTCCTGGTGTATGACTCGACCGCAGGATTCGACTGCACTTGATTATCCATGTACTAGTAAAGTTTAACGATATGTACAACCCTTGCGCCCAAAAGCGAGCCAGACAGATACATTTTCAAGATCCTGCACACAAAAAGAAATCTAATCGGGATGCACCATCATCTCCGTAAACCGCCCCCGACCCAGACGTCCCTGGACTCAACCCTGGATTATTATGATACACCCCTGCCATCGGCCGCACGAAATCCAACTCCCACACGCTCCTCAACTGCTGGCATATCACTTGAAAACTCGAGGACACTCCCTTTTCTTGGATTAGCTGCAACACGACCTGGAAACCCGCCCGCGCTTGCCGCGGCGTCGCCTCGCGCACTTCCACCCTAAATCGGACTGACTTCAAGTTTTTCGTGACCAGCGCAGGGTCTTTCGACTCGTCGATTCGGCATTTGAGGAAGCCACTCCCCTCAGAGTACGTGAGGATGACCTTGACGCTGATTCCAATGAGCAACCGCCGACACTCTTCTCGACTCGTGAACGCGTCGTGAACGAACAATAATTGGTGGTTTTCAGGCTTGAATTTGAACACGTTCCCGAGCCAGCGTCGTCGCGGCGTCGACGGTAGAGTGAACGAGCCGTCCGACTATACTGGGGACACCGTCAGCGTGGGCCAACGGGTCGATGCTCTTCTTCCGCTTGAGTTTTCGGGGAGATGGCTCCACGATCTGCATGCGCAGGGGGGATCGCCGCGTGCCTAGGTCGTTGTTGCGCAGCGACGATTTTTCTTCACGATACCCACCTTGTTAGACCCTTGAAGATGTCCGTTTTTCTCGTCCAACTCCACAGATTGACCAAGCGGGCTCAACTCGTCTCGCAGATTATCGATGTTCGACGACGTGCTGCCATATCCTGGGGCAAGCGGATCCCTGGGAAGGTGCACTCCATGGGTGAGGTCGTACACTGGATGTCGTTCTTGTCTGACGAATTCCACGCTCGCAATTGGTGGGGCGGTGGAACAGGCTGTAGTAACGGTGACATGGGCGCAGACGTCATGCAGCGCCGCCCCCGCGGGCAGACACGCGTCATGCCTGGGCGTAGCTCTACCGCATTGAGATGCTCGACAATTTGCTGAAAGTACAACTGCATTTCATCCGGTATCGTGTGCGCGGAGAGAGTACCACGAGCCGCATAAACAAGACCATACAAGATGTTAGAAATTGACGGGGTCGTCATTTTGCGACATAAGCATTGAACTCCCCCCAGTCCCTCGAAGCTTTCACCGTCCTCTGCACCACATTTTCTTGTGGGTGATCATCGTCCTACTCTTCCACGTTGTCCTCAACCTGATCTAATTCCAGTGTAGTCAAACGCCTCCATCTGGTCCAGTAGCTCTCCATCCACTCGCGAAGTGGGTTAGGTCTCTGAAAGTGCCATGTCCGAAGCATCTACCCTCGCTTCCGACATCCTCATCACCGCTAACATCTTCCACCATCTCACCACCATCTCCACTCCCACTCCCATCTCTACATCACTACTTTCCGTGTCGTCTCCCTCTTCCCAGTCGCATTCACGTTCCAACTTGAACGAGACCTTATCCAGTTTGTCGCGGTCGTCAAGGAGACATTTGGTTTCCGCACGCGTTGTCTTGTACCCGACAGCGCCGATGCGATTCCTGTAAAGATGCACTCGCCGAGTACTGCCTTCATCCTTTATCTTATGAAGCCGGTCAATGGGGAACCGCAATTTGGCATGCTTACAAGCTCTGCCTCCGAGCATACCCACCCGCGAAGAGCGTTGCTTTCGGGTAAGCTTGCTCTTTGCTGCAAGGTTGGGGACTAAAGTTCGATGATCCCCCAGAATACCTTTTTTTGAAACCTTGAAAATTGTGAGGATGTGGGGAACAATGGTCCATTTCTACGCTTTTGGAGACGGCTCGGACATAGAGGAATCTAGCAAAGATCCAATGAAGTTCCCTATTCTCGCTCTCTTCACTGAATTAGCATCAAATTCACTTCTGCGCTCACCGGATATCCCACGCCTGGGAGCACTCGCAGATACGTATGGCATTTTGCTCGTCACCGACGAACCCCCTCGGCAACTCTGTCAACGTCGAGGTCCTACCTTACGCAGATATCGTCATTACCAGCCTGACGAAGATCTTCGGTGGCGCAGCCAACGGTATGGGTGGAAGGTGTGATGAAGTTCAGCCCCTCGGCTCGACCTTCAACCTACTTCGACATTAGCCTCATTTTGAGCCCGCAAAAGACGACACTGCACGATGTTGGTCAGCAACATGGCCGACTACGAGGACATGTGCTATGACGATGATGCCGTGGTCATGGAACGCAACTCGCGCGACACTGTCCAGCGCGTTTGCATCATTGACACCAACACGGAAACCCTCTGCATATCTCCGCGAACGCTCCGTCGTAGGAGGCGTACCGCCCAGTGTGATCAAAAAGGTATATCACCCTAAATACACCAACAAGTGCTCGCAATTCGAGCGCCGGATGGCGGACTGCTACTGTAAGGACGAACTATTGCGATGGACGATGCTAGTGTGTATAGTAATGGCAACCCTGCTTATGTTGTATCATGCGCTGCCTCCTCTTCGCCGCCTTCAGTTTAGCGTCCTTGGGGATGCTATTCCAAAAAAAGGGTAGTGTCCCGGGCCATCTTCTGAATACCTTGCAGCAACTTGAATGATTGGATCGACCGATCAGCATGGCATGCTAGAGTGAGTAGGAGACTTGACCTAGTTACCTGAACTACGATAGTGGTGATTGGGGCCCGAAATTGAAGTGCCATGACCTCCTGGTGATGCGGAATGCGGCACGGCTCTTAAGTCTTTACATAATCCGTCGAGCGATCAGCGCCAGCCGGCGATATCCAAAAGTGGTGTGAACAGAGGCGACATCACGCCATCATGCCGCTCAGCCGCTTGACAGCAGTTAAATCTCCGCTTGAGGTTTATTTGGTCATGGTTGGTGCGTTCGGACTGTTCGGACGTTCGGATGCTCGGAAAATTCAATTCCCACTGGCAGATGCCCTCCATATTCAACGTTCAACGTTCAACCCCCAACTTTCTTTGTGGTTTAGTGTCACAGTCGTAGTCACAGGATTAGCCTCGATTTGGACATCATTGTAAGACCCAAAATGGAACGTTGCCATTGTCGTCGGCACATCAGTAAATTGAAATGAGCTGTACAGCATTGGCCAGCACTCTACAACACTCCTAGTCATACAGCTAGGTCCAGGCTTGGGAGGGCAAACCAACTCAGGCCATCTGTTAAATAGTTATGGATGTTTAGGACTAGCTATGGAATGACAGCATGTGGCCACTGCATCTTATGTATGGCTCCTTATGGATTGCTGCACAAAACTTTGGAATCCGACTGCCACTGGCAGGTCTGGGTCACAGTGGCCAATATACTGCTAGTAGAGGCTTTACGTGTCATCAATGACGTCACAACATGGCCGGCACGTGCCACGGACACAATCTATTCAAATTCGAGAACACGACTGAGGAAAGGAAACCATATATGAACTATTGGATGATTCTAATCAAGGAGAAGCTGCAAGTGGTTGTTTCGCTCTACATCCGCATCAACTTCGTGCAACGTAGCCCTGCGAGAGACGAACATGTTAGCAATGGCATCTATGAGTTACCGGCAGCACAAGTCACCATCCTTCTTCCGCCCATTTTTCGAGTTGGTTGCACAGTTTCCGACCGTGGTAGGGGTCACGGTGGATTTCGTTGAGCATCTTCACCATCGTGAGGAACGTGGACCGATATTCCTTGCTGGTGAATTGCGGCATTGCCTTCAACGTTGTCGCGCCATTCTTTGCGAAGCCGTCAAGTACGCAATTGATCTATCATAGGGAAGTCAGTAGTATTAGTAGTCGAAAGGACACAGGATGCATACCGCGGCGCCAACCAATTGGACTGCGGCTTCCTTCAGAGCGGGATGGGCGAAGTTATTGGTTTTGCCCTGTGAAAACAGTCAGTGTGCTGAACAAGGAGCAATCGTGCACTACACGATACCAGCTCATCCACACCGCCTCGAAGAAACAGTGCGTCCGTGAGTAATCTGGCGGCCGAAGTTTGCACCCATTGTGCCCTCTCTCGCGGTGCAATATCATTGGGGGGCATGAGCTCGTATGCGTTGAGGGCAACAGCAAAAGCGATAGTCTTCAAATCAGAACGCCACGTAGACATGTCACCGAGGAGCTATGGAATTTTACGTCAGTATGGTGTTACAGAAAGACGTTCGACTTACAACACAAGCCATGTTATCCTTGTGGTTCGGCCAATATCCTGCGCCAGAACATCAGCACTCGAGAACATACCATGATGGCCAAAAGTTTACCGGGCTCGAAGACCGCGCCGTTATCGTTCCACTCGGTAACTGTCGTAGTGAGAGCCTCCATAATCGAAGTTTTGAGATCGCGGGACTTCGATGGGAAAGGGTTGTTACTCAACAAGTGCGCAACCCTGCACTCTCGTTTTGCATCCTCGAGACAGTCCTGCCAAACGGCCGGATAAAATCCAAGATTGCAGGGAGAGGGACCGGTATCCTTTGCTTTCTTCGAGTTTCGAGGAGCTCGAGTACGAACAGGTACTTCAGTCTGAAGAGTCGCGAGAGCTTGAGGATTCGGAGCAGCGGGGCGGCCGTTAATTTGATGATGACGATTCAATACATCGACGGCGCCGGAATACTGGAATTTTGAAGTACGTTAGATGCATTAACCATGGTTTGTAGCCTTACCTGAGTGAGACGGCTGTCGTTCGTTCGATGGTGATCATGTCGGTGCTTCACGCAGGATGTTAGACATAATATTAAAAGGGAGTAGGACGATCACCTGGGACTCTGTGTGGTCGAGGATGTGCTGGGCAGTCTGGTCATCCTCGTCACGAGAAAACGTAAACTCATGATCAGGGGGGAGCGAGACGTGGCGAACATTATTGCTTGGCTGAGACTCTTGAGAGAATCCTACAGACAAGAAATTTAGTAGGTGCCACAGCGATACATGAAACTTACCTGGATGAGCAACTTGTCTCAAATTTGTTGCCGCCCACCCATCCTCGTGCTCAGTGCCAGTTTCGTCTGCTTTCTCCGATTGAGACGTCGTGCTTTTGCTTTCATCTGAACTTTCGTCCGAACTATCATTGAACCGTGAGCGTGCAACGGGTTCAAATCGACCATGGTTTGCAAAGGACTCGGAAGATGGTTGGGAAGGCTGCGAGCCAGCGTGGACGGTAGGGTTCTCGGGAGTTCGAACGGACGCAGACGCATTGAGGGAAGGAAGTGGGCGATTGGAGCCTGCGGGGACGATCGACTGGGTCGAGTATGATACTGACGCGCGTGCGAGAGCGGGGTCGATGATGGGAGGGTTCTCGAGAGCTCGGGAAGACGTGAGGTTAGGCCGGACTGCGAAGCTACCTTCGAATTGCAGTTGCACGGGCTCAGAGGACGGCAAAGAGCACGACCTAACTTGTTGTTTCCGAGCAGCAACGTATGGATTATTCAGAGCATGAAGGTCGGGTTCGGTGCCAGGAGGTACAATTGGCGCTGAAGTCGGGGCATTAAAGCCAAACCGGTCGGACTCGGACGAGCGGTGATGAAAAACGGGAGTAGGGGCAGTCTAAAAGCAAAAAAAAAAAAAACAATGAAAATGTGTTCCATAAAGGGAACACGCGCCTTACGGTCAATGATTGAGCTTCGCCTGGACCAGCCGGTGCATAAGGTGGAGGAGGACCCTATGGAGGCATTAGCAAGGAGTAAAGGACAACGTGCCCGATGAACTCACCCCCAAACTAGCTTTGTTTGCAGCACCACGCCGCCCTGCTTGAGTACGCTTTGCCGGAGGAGCGAGGGGGTTCGCAACTGTGTCCTCCGGAAGATCGGTCGGCCTCCGAGCTTTCACAGGGCGATCTTCGAAAATGGCGCCGAGCTTCTGAAGCTGCTGAGTTCTGCCACCTGAGCCTGCACCTGCCCTCCCACTTCGACGGGGTTCCTGTGCTGTGTTAACGTCAGCCAACTGGGACTCGTCACGATGACGGTCCACAGTCGTCAACTGCACGGAGGTGATAGTATGGTCGCCTTTGACGCGTTGGGACTTTGTAGAGCGAATGGTGTCATCGTCATTCCACGAACGTTTGCCCTTCTTGTTGCCCTTTTTCCTTGGTGAAGAAGTAAAAGAAGAGGGCAATTGAGAAGACATGGTAAGCGTCAGTGAGGATGAGGGAAGGCAGGAGTGGGATGGAATCACTGACGTTTGGCGGCAATTGCAGAGGTTATATATTGGTCTCCAAATCGCTTGGGTATACGGCCTCGAGGTCGGTAGTCATCGATTAAGAGGAGCGAGTCACTTCGAATCGAAGCCGGAAATGAAATGTGGGCTACAAACGCGCCACGTTCTTGCTAAATCTATTAGCGAGATTCAGACTTAGGGCAGACATACATCAATTCTTAACTAAATAAGGGCAGTCTCGACAAGTGAAACTTCAAGTTGAAGCTTGAAGGGCTGAATAAATAAGGTCAAATGTTGAAAACAAAGAGTACTGTAACAACAGCGTAGCGAGAATAGGACTAACTAGTCCATGAACAAACGGGCGTACCAAGCTCAATCAAAAGGAGATGACAAAGTTAGCGAACACGAGGCATGCGTCAGCGGCCTCCGTTGGACTAATTCATACATAACGAAAGGGAGTGAGAGAGGGTGACTCGGAATGTATGCGATATTTACACGAGGTCGCGCTTAAACCGCTTGGAGGGTAGGGGGGGGTTGTCCATGCTGCGCACGTCGTCGCAAAGACGTTTTTGAGAGCCAAGGAGCGTGGTGATGGGTGGGAGAATGGGAGGCGGAGGCGGAGTCAAAAGTGATGGACACCCCTCGGCGAGATTTTGCAGTACCTTCCTCCTGTTTGCCAGAAGCTCGTCTGGCATTCCAGCAATAGAGTTATCCCCCTCGGTGAGGTTGTTCGGTGCTTTCAGAAGCTCGTCTGGCATTCCTGCGATGAAGTCGTCCAGGACTTTCGCAACATCGGATATCGTGACGAGGGTCTGCTTCAAGATGGCTTCCCTATGGATCGCTCGCCAGTTGTGAACGAGGGGGATTAGATCTCGGCAGTAAGAGGTAACGGAATCTTCGAGAATTGTGATGTCGGCGTCAACAAGGAAGTTAAATTTGGCAAATCGTGCAACGGCGAGATCGGTCGCGGACTTCTCGCTCCACAGGGCGAGGGGTGTCTCTTCGTGGCCGATATCGCTACGCTCCTTCCCAAGTGGACCATCGTACATGACGATGATCCATGTAAGGACGTAGAGGAGGGACTCGACGTCGTCTGCGTAGGTGTGACGTATGGCAATGGGATTGTCGGTAAGAACGCGGGTGAGAGCAAGTGTTTTGCGAATTGACTGTGCGGTCATCGCCTTGGATTTGGCATAGGCAGTTTCGAGCTGGTGAAGTATATTCACGGACATGAAGGGCAAGGTACCCTTTTACAAAAACTACTTCAGCTAGGACAAGGTGAAATGATCGATGACGTACAGTGCCACCCACGTCATACTCCCCCCGATGCGTGACCTCAACCGCAAATTCCCAATCCAGAAGAAACCCCCGTGAAGCTTCGTTTGAAAGATCCTCAATCATCGTATTCAGAATGCTGCAATCGCGATGTAAAATACCCCGGTCATGCGCCCCTTGGATGACTACGCGAGTTCACTCAGACAGTACATAGTGTGTGTCAAAAATGTACTTACCACCTAAAACGTCACGAACACACTTGACGAGTTCTTTTTTCGTCTTGAACATGGTCAGAGGACGTGCGCACGGTGTCATTGCCAAACGAACGTGAGTTCTTGGCGCCAGCATCTTATTTCGGTACCGCTCAGCACGGTATCGCGCAGTTGTATCCGGAATGCCGTCCTCGACTTCGACAACCCATGCATCGTGGAGCTTTGGTACCCCATCGATATCCTTAACGAGGTCCATCATCTTCGCCTCGTGGATCATCCTAGGGTCGCGTATGCCGCCTGTGGTGAGGTCCTTGACCCAAAGGTCCTTGATCACGTAGAAAACACCGTCAAGTCGAGCGAGATAAACCACCGTCCCCCTGCCTAAGAAGCCGGTGCTGGAGAACAAAATTTCGATGATCTCGTAGTATACGTCACCGACCCGAATCTTCCCGATCGCTGGTACGAGTTCTGAGTCGAGGGAGGGGAGAGAAGTGGGACTGCGAACGTCGGGATCATCAAGCCGGGGGGATCCCTCGACAGACTCAGTAGAGGAGGAAGTCGATTCTGTGGGAGGAGGTCGAGACGAAATAGGATCGGGGGGGCTTATTGGCGGCTGCGCATCCTGTTCTTTGACGGGGCCTGTGTCCTTCTTGGGGCTTGATGCAATTTCGGGACGCCTTCGCGCACCGAGAGGTGGGGGGCAAATTTCGATAGTGAGGTCAAACCCGATGGCAGCACGACAACCGAAGGCGAGAGAGAAAGTAATGGCAAGGAATTGTCTTGCGTCGGTGTGAATGTTGAATGGAGGGGAGAGTGAACCACCCGAGTGGTCGTAAAAGTGGACCCGTAGATCGGCGTTTGCAATGGACAACCCGAGGACAAATCGCCTCCAGGGTTGGTCCACCAAGGCGAGATACGCCTTGGTGTCTATAGTCTTGCCGATGCGAGAGGCGGGTTGGAATTTTTCTTTCGTGTACTCTGCAACGACCTTGGGGCTGACCCATGTCGCATCGCCTTCGGACAAGGGGCCGTCAACCAGAATAAGATCGGGCTTGCGTGAATACCCTGCAGAACTGGGCAAAGGCGTTTTGCTCCAGTTTGCGAGCCATTGACGGCGAGGGGGTAAAGGGTCGCCAGCTTTGGCTCGTTTGGCTGCGAATGCTTCTGTGAGACAGTTGAGGAACTGAGCAACCTGTCGCTCAGCGGAGGGTGATTCCGGATCACTCGAGATGTCGATGGACGCTGCGAGAGTAGTGTCGGTGGGCTCGGGGGTAGGGTCTGTCAGAGGAAGGCCTCGTAGTGATTCTGGGTCGCCCGAGATGTCGGTGGACACTGCGAGAGTTGCGTTGGCAAGTTGCTGGGGGGCAGAGCCTATGAGAGGAAGGTTCCACCGCCAGCGCTTGTTCTTTCCGTCATAAAGTTCAACAGAATCGAATCCGCCGGCACTCTTGTACGACGGCAAGAACTGGCGGGCGGTATTGGGAATGGAGGAAAGAGGGACGGACAATGACTCGGGGTCGACATCTGAGAAAGTTTTGTCAACGCTTGCGAATATAACGTCGAGAAAGAATGAGAGGCGGCGAGTCGCAGACTCTGAATCGAAGCGTGCGTCGTTCAATCGCTCGTTGACGATCTTCCCCTGCAGCTCCCTGCTGATAAACTGGTCCATAGTTTGAACGTTGCGGCCTTTTCTTGGAGGCGGAATGGAGCCAATTATCTTGTAGGTGGCATCGACGGTAGAGTACTTGTTCAGGGTTGTAGCCTTGTTGGCCTTGTTTCGTGATCGTTGCATTGTCGCGCCTACCAGTGTCAATGTTGAAAAATTCTTGCCACGGACTCGGAGAAGTTCACGTTGAGGGACAAACCACGCAGAAAATACGCGAACTTGAAGCGGACGATTCAGAGTAATCGATGTGATCGATTGTGATTCGTGATAAGGTAGCTAAACTTGCATCTACGACAACGCAAAGTACGTATTTTTGTCGGAGTACTTATTTAGATAGAATTCTGCGGAGTGCTCGAATGAATTGTAAGCCGTAAGTCTTGTATCTGCAGTTCTTCCAAAGCGAGGGATCAGATGCGCGAATGCGCGCACTTGGCTGAGGGGGACAACATCACCAAGTCGCTGACCAGCAGCTCGTCTAGCGCGTCTGAGGACTGGAAGACCCGTAATGTCGTCCGACATGATATCGAACCGTTGTACGTACGTAAGAAAACGATCAATCCATGGCCAGCTCTCTCCCGGCTTGCCAAGAGGACGCATGACGAGGCGAAGCTGGCCAACTGTGTGACCTGACAAACGGCATTGCTCAGCCATTGAAGAGTTGATCGGAAATATGACATACCTCTCAGACCGCTTTTCGGCCATTCATATTGAGCGTCGACGTTGAAAATGGCGGCGTCATAGCGACCAAGGGACCAAGTAGCGGCGTCGGGTGGAGTGCAGAATAGCGTCTGTGCGGGCGGGACGTCGGGGTTACCATGGATTGGAGGGTTTTGGAGGCGTACTTTATACCAGACTTGAAGCTCTGTAAACGGTATGGCTATGTCAATTGATCCACGGCGTTGGCCACCAATGGGATGCACGAATTCGTCGCCGTACTGCGCCTCGCGCCGCAAGAAATCGGCGATAGCAGGTCGAAGGTCAGGCAGGTCGAACCGTTGAGCGGCTTCGTCAATGGTAATCCGTCGTAAAGACGCGGCGTACGACAGGTTCACCGCTGCCGAACCAGCAATGAAGCTACGAAGGGGCAACGGGACGGAACGCACAGGTTTGGTGAGGAGTTGGGCTGAAATTGTGAAATAGTTGGTGCTCGGCCGTGCAGGTCCAGGAGTCTGTGGGGCATTGTGTTCTTCGTCAACATCGCTGGTATCCGATCGTCCGTCTTCTGAAAATCCATCGTCCAACAGCGCGCTGCGATCTTGACTAGCTTCTCGTTCGCGTAATGAGATCGCGAGCTCGAACGATCTGCACTTTTCCGCACGATCAAGGTATCGGCAAATTTGCGGATCATAATTGTTGTTGTTGGTCGATCCTGCTGGCGTCTTGATTTCGGATACGTGGGCATGTTCGGTTGTGTCCGCAGTCCACTGGATAGTGACACCGATGCGCTTGATGCTAGGTGCGATACCTTGCATCAACTCCAACTTCGGGATGTACCAATTGTCGATGAGCTTCTTCCCTTTTCCTCGTCGTCCTCCGTGTTGAGAGATGGCATGCTTGTAGGCGTGAAATTGGTCGAGCGCGGCGGAAATACGGCGAATGTCGTCATCAGTGATGCGATATGCTTGGACCCTGTAACGAAAATCCAAAAGGGCACGGATGGCAACGATGACGTCTGACGGAGCTGCACCACCGATTACTCCAACGATGTACCGCTGGACATCGCGATGAACACGGCCAGTCACTTGTATGAGTTTTGAGATGCCCTGCTTGAAATGTCGTGCTCCCGCCGTGGGCTGCAGAACAGAAAACCGAAAATCTACTTCCGCTTCGCCAACGATATTCAGGCACCATTGGACGTCATGATCCCAAAACTCCTTATGCAAATAGTGCAGGAGCTCGGGTGTGATAAAGGTGCTGGGACAGGAAAGGGGATGGTTCCTCCAAAACGGCTCGCTAACTCCGTTGAGGCGGAACCGTTGGGCTTCACGAAAAAAGGCTTCTAAGTCAGCGGGGTCGGCCTTGGATTTTACGATGGAAAGCTGCGCGAGGGTGGTGGCTGCAGTCCGTGGCTCGTGCCGAAACGGGTCACCGAACTGCTTGTACATGGCCATTGTCACGGGCGACGTCTTTCCCCCAACGCAGGCGAGCATCGCAGCTTCGGGGGTATCGACGATGTATCCTGCGATGGGGGTAAAACAGTACCTAAGATCCCCGTGGGGGTCCGAAAGCATTGTCCCAAACTGCGCCGCTTTCTTGAGTGGTTCGAGGACGATGTCGAGGCATTGGTGAATGAGACGGTCTTCGAGGACCCCGCGCATACGCTTCGTCTTGTGGACGAATTTGGGTACGGGGAGAAGGGCAGTGAGCATGAAGGATTTGGACGACAGCTTGAGACGGGTGGACATGCGAATGTTCGCCAGACTAATCAGAAGAGGGTGGGCGACCCGGCCGCCACATAGATTTGTAATGTTCGTTTTATCTGAAGAAAGGATGGTGCCGAGTAACGTCGCGCCTCCTGGAAGCTGCGACTGCACCATGTATCAGCTGATAAGCTCGAAAATGCCACTACGATAACCACTTACCTGCATCTGCCATGCGTCATCCCCGGTCATCCACTCTGTGTATACTCTACAGAGCTTATCATTCGACGTGTACAGCCGCTCGGGGATGAGATCGAGGTGATCGCGAAACGAAGGGTGATTAAAGAGCCACGCGATGCATTCCAACGCATCGCGCCAGTACAGGTAGATGGGATACTTTGTAGGATGCGAAGTTTCGATCTGCATGGAACGCCAGCGAGGGCCACTAGGGAGTAGCTCCGCACGCCCACGAAGGTCCCTTGCGGTGTTGAAAGAGAGACCAAGTAACTTTACCTTGGCTTGGTCAACCGCACCGATCGTCAGGGAGAGAACAGATTGGACGCACAATTGACAACGACAAAAAATTGTCTATCGCACTCATACTGAGTCCAGAGCGAAGCAACCACAGTGCAAGTTCCCATTCGTTTCGAGAGGCGAATGGGTAGTAGAGATTCGTTTTGCGCGCCTCGCTGAATTCATCCTTGTCGAACTTGTCCATAAACGTGGTACCACGCCCAAACGACTGAGCCGCGCCCTCGAAGCACTCTGAGTGGAAACGATCCGAATCGGTGGTCTGCGTAAATGGCTCGGGATTGTCGGGCTCAGTGAGGGGGTCTGCGGGGTCGGGAGCGAGGGAATCCTGGTCGATGTCCATTGGAATAGCGTCGGAGGTTACGTCGCGACGAGTGCAACCTGTTGAACGCGGAAGGGACTCTTGCAAGTGCACGAGGTTGTTAACCCACGTGTTACATCCAGAAGTTGGCTGGCTCATGTGCATGGCGACAGCATGTTGGTCCTTGAACCCACCTCTCCAGCAGCTCGGACAGCGCGGCATAACCTAAAAGTCGTTAAGAATAAGTAAACCAGAAAATATTATACCTCACCGTGACTGGAGAGCTTGAAGGACCACGCTGGAAGGGTGTCCGGCGATGGCCGGAACTTCGGAGATTTGTCTGTGGCATTTGGTTTCAGGGTGCAAATAGATACGCGAGGGAGCTTGATATTACGTGATGTAAGGTTTGGGTTATACGACTGCCAGCCTGAGTGGGATTGAATCAAACTGTCAACACACCTGAGCCTGCCTGAGCCCCGTTCACGTTCACACCCACACTGCGACCTGATGGAAGCCACTTTCCTTGCAGGTAGGCCGACAGATATTCCCAATGGATGCTCGCACCGTTGCGGCCTCACGGAAGTTGATGCTTTGGTCAAGCTATACGGTAGGCTGGAACTATCAGCCTACCATGCGCAGGTAAGCCGCTTTGATCTGCATCCTAACGGGCCTGATGTGACTGATCCTGGCGTTTTAGCATGAGTCAGCGACTTCTATAAACGACGAAGCTGTCCTCATCTTGAACGTAGCTCGCGCCCGCCGCGAGGTTTTCCGTGCCGAACAGCTCCTTGCCGCGTGCCTCGCACATGAGCATGAATCCATAACCAAGCTCTATCAGTATAAAGCGAATGGTTGGGAGGGGAAAGTGGATGAAATGGACATGAGCGTTGGTTCAATGCGCGCGACGATGAAACGGTGCGGGCTGACCATCGATTTTGCCCTCCCGACCAACACTGGCCAGACTTTGCCCGTATATGATGGTGCGTTGCTCATATTAATATACTGTGCTTCTCAACGTCTTAGAGCCCTGTTACTACGGCTAGGCACGGTCGTTGAAGTTGAGTGTGTCGAAACTTCGCGCGCACGTTCAGGCCCCGGTCGATTTAACCTCTCCATGCGGCTCGACTGATATGCACACACAAATGTCTATGCTTGTAGTCAACTGACCATATTGCACATGTGTCCTTTTCTGTTCCTATATGAAATATATGTAGTCAACCGGATCCCGAACGATAGATCGACTCATAACGACAAGGGATCAATGATTCGCTTCAAGTTTGACCATGTCAGCACTTTATAGCGCCAGTTTTCACCCAACAAAGACATCCTTTACTACTAGTAAGTACAGCTCTTCACGACTATAGTATCGTTGACGACATACCCTGGGAGCCATTGGCCTTCTCTCAACCGACGCGCCAACTAGCAGTACGACGATGCGTTCGCGCTCTGGACGCGAGGAGGACAGCGAGTATAACGCCGACACGGAGACGCGATGGCAAGAATGTACTACTGCTTCCGTACAGACACACTCGACTCGATCAACACGGCCCTGGGCCGGGACCGTCCCGCGGGCGTAGGCTGGTTTGACCATCAAGTGGACGTGGTCGCGTTTGGCGACATGCCTGCTGCGGGCGACGGCTTCGTCAACAAGACGGGTACGTGACAATGCATGGCAGGGCGTGGACGCTTGCGAGAGCGGCCAATCCCCAACGGGATCGCTGGATTCGCCGCGGTTAATTTTAACCCATCCAATGACACCCACCGGCCGCAACCACCCCGGGTTTGACACACTTCATACATGCGCGTTCACTGCCACCCATTACGGTTTATTTCAAGTTGTTCTGCTTCCGGCTGATGATGATAGATGAAATGTGACTTTCCGGAGGGTGCAACTGCGTGCAAGCGCTGTGCCTCAACCGGTCATCCATGCATTGTCGAGGCAAGGAAGCCTAGAACGATACCCAAGTAAGTGCATTGCCGATGCTTCTCGTTTATCTCCTTTACTCAGACCTGCTGGCACCCTGGTTTGATATCTTGGACGCAGGGCAGCATGCT
>JBBPOD010000668.1:0-15383 GCA_038091255.1 Tylopilus intermedius | reverse complement strand
CGAGGTATGACGACAATACCTTGCAGCCGGCGACCCAGCATCGTTGGCGACACAACGACGACAACTACATGTCCCATGCATTGTATGCCGCTACCACCACCACCGCCTGTCTTGAAGATGGTGACACGATAATGACGGACGCGATGCGGTGACGACGACGAGGACGGCACGAGGACAAGGAGGATGAGGACGACATGGCTTCGTCAACAACATCTTAAGACAAGTTGCCACTACCACTCACCCTTTCTTCAGGGACTCAGGCTGCGAGCAAGAGCAGGAATATGTACTAGTAGAACGTTGGAGCTGTATTGTAATCATGATCCCTGGCAATAGAAAGACTAATACTATCATGTGAAAGATGAACAGATCCGTATCAGGTGTTGCCACGGATGTGGCCCTTTAGGTGTTATGTAATCACAGGTGGTGACCAGTCCATCCAAAAGAGGCAAACCACGAATAAGACGCAGCTGTTGATGGACAGACCAGTACATTTTGTCCGAGTCAGGGTGAGTGGGACACATGAACTATCATTGCACCAGAGTTGCAAACTGACACGGAGATGCAAACAGCATTGTAGTACATGCAACAATGACATGGAAGGCTTCTTATGTTGCTACTAGGATGGTATAAGTGTAATAAAGATGCCAATATATTTTGTTTGACAAAAGATGTACAAGAAATGAATCTATTCCAGATCCAATGGGCTGGACAACCAAATCTGAGCATCATGGGTGCTCGGGAGAGACAGGTATTGACACTAAAATTCCACCTTTTATTTGACATGTACTACTAGGGGAGCATTGGACTATGTAGAACATTTTTCTGAGGCCCTACAGGTTATGGATCTGTTGCAATCATTGAGATGACTTCCAAGGTGAGATGAGAGCACCAGCATGACAGGACCAGTCAGAGCATGAAATCTTATGATCAGCTTGTCAGCAAAATTTACAAGCCCTTGAACATTGCTCATACAAACTCATGTATGATGATGACTAAGTTGTCACACTCAGCAGAGATCCAAAAAGCAGTGTGACATGGTGTGATGTCCCCCATAAGTTGCTCAGAGAAATTTTGCATCTCTATGTCAATTTGTACTTTTCACACCAGCATCTCTCTGGCACACAAAGCCTTTGATGGACCCTTACATTCTTCTTATGGGTTCAAGGCAAGGGATTTCCCCACCCCTCCATATGTTTTTCTAGTCTTGATCTGTTGAATTCCACAAACTATTGACTTCACATTGAAAATGTTTGCAACACTGGTGCAGTGATAGTATTACCAGGTTACTGGGGGAGAATTGTGGCTGTGGGATGGCAAAATGTCCCCATTACCTTGTTTACAAGGTCACTGGGCCATAAGAATTGTGGTTGTGTGACTGTCAAATCCTTTGCCATGGTAAGTTGATGCTATTTTGGTAGACTACCTTTCGTATTGCATTTGTTATTCCCGATACGGTAGTAGAGGGTATTATGGGCTGGGTTGTGCATTTTTTGGCAGGCGTTTTGAAATAAATAATTTTACATGTCTCGTTCACAATCCTCGTGTTTGCATACTGTTCCACCATATCTCTGTCCAACCAAGGGGACAGATAATTTAAAATCAATGCAATGTCAAGAAGGTTATGAAATACTCACCCTTGGGGTTCCTAGTCGAGGTCCGACGTACTAGTAGCAGTTGGATCGGGAGACTTTGACAACAACCTACATATATTTCGTAGCAGCAAGGGTCACTAAACAGCATCTGCTCTCTCAGACATTGATATAATTTAATAACGACCGCTCTCCTCCCGAAGTCTGCACCAGTAGATGTCTGCATACCCTCCTCTTGCAGTTGGAAAGTCGTCGAGACGTTTGATTAAGCTGATGCAGATCCGGGATGTGTGACATCATGTGTCCAAAATGTTTTTGTAACAGGTCCACATTCGAACTGTTTTGACCTGGAGGAGCTTGATAATCAACGACTTATAAAGTCCTTCCCGCCCCGCAAAAGATATAATTAGTGGTCATCACCTACTCGGTTGGGAACTTGGAAATTATCCAGAAGAGATGGAACATATATTGTGATGTGATTTGATCACGTGATCGCGACACTGAACGGGATTTTTGTTGTCGCGCCGTCTGTTCGAGTTGACCTCAGCAACGCGTCCGTTCCGACTGCGCGAGCAGTACTAGTAGCGATGCCTTCATTCCTCTTTGCAATCTTTCATCCACTGCGCACACTCAATTTGTGGCTCGAAAATGATCCAAAGGCTAGTGTACTTGAGGTCATGTACCTTTTGACTGTGTTCTCGGCCTTTGGTATCTGGCTAGTCTTCGATCGCTATCAAAAGGCACACAACAGCGCCGTGCCTTTCAGACACAATACGCCCGAAGTACGTCGTCTATCCGTGTTCTATGCTACATCCTGAACTCTCCTCCCAGGCCGCAGACCCTAATTGGCAATCCCTGAGGATTCATAACGCAAACCTCACGTCGCATCTCACGGAACCAGACCTTCTCCCTCATTATTTCATGGGCGGTAGAGATTACATCACATGTTACGACCCCGCCAACTCGCTACACATCAAGACAGTCATAGCGGACAACGAGCGTGAAATTCAGGAAAAGATACAACGGGCCAAGCAGGCGCAGGTTTCGTGGGCACAGACCACCTTTGCACAGCGTCGCAGGGTGATGCGAAGTTTGCTTAAATGGCTCGTCGAGAACCAGGAAGCATGCGCAAGAGTCGCATGCCGCGACACGGGAAAGACTTGTAAGCCTAGTATCCTCCTCAAAGGGATAAATGACTGAACTAAATTTCTCTAGTAATCGATGCTGCTCTCGGCGAAATTCTGACGACATGCTCGAAACTCGAGTGGCTAATCAATCACGGAGAGCGCGCTTTACGAACCGAGACGAGATACTCGAACTTAATATTGAGCTACAAGAAGTCTCAAGTTATCTATGAGCCAAAGGGTGTGGTTTGTGCTATCGTGTCTTGGAATTACCGTGAGTAGATTCGCGTATCAAGTAGGATATTGTCTTATGATCCTGTAGCACTGCACAATGCTTGGTCACCGATCATCGCGTCTATCTTCGCCGGTAATTCTATTGTACTGAAGTGTTCGGAACACGTCGTGTGGTCTACCGACTGGTTCGTCGGGGCAATACACAAGGCACTTGAAGTCTGCGGTCACGATGCTGATATAGTCCAGGTTGGTCGGTGTCTTGGGTCGCTCAATTGTTTCTGAGTGTGTTTTTAGACGGTTTGTTGCTGGCCCGACAAGGCGGAAGCACTGACCAAATCACCTTTCATCAAACATATCACGTTCATCGGTTCCGAAGAAATTGGACGCAGGGTACGAAGCATGGACATCTGCATGATGACTTGCAGGCTTACGGGAGTTTAGGTGGCCATGGCTGCAACAGAACATCTCATCCCTGTGACACTTGAACTAGGTGGCAAAGATCCGGCTATCATTCTCCCTGATACTGACATCCAGAGGTGGGCAAGTGTCTGGATGCGTGGTGTTTTGTGAGTTCAATTGCTTGTGTCACGTTGACCATCATTTAATTCTCTTCAGCCAAAACGCTGGTCAGAATTGCATTGGTATTGAGCGACTGATCGTACACTCCGAGCAGTTTGACGAACTCTATGAGACCCTGACGGAGCGAGTCAAGAAGTTGCGCGTTGGTTCTGTTCTGGCACCAACAAGAGAAGGGTATATCAATACAGTCGACTGCGGATCTATGCTTACGAGTGACCGCTTTGATATGCTCGAAAATCTCATCTTCGAGGCTCACGAAGCAGGTGCTCAAATGGCCGTTGGCGGGAAGAGGTATCTTCACCCTTCCTCCGCCGGCAACGCATACTTTTCGGCAACGGTACTCGGTGATGTCGACCCGAAGTCCAGAATCGCGCAGACAGAACGTGGGTTCATCGCTGGAACGTATTCCCACGCTAACAATCAAATCACAACATCAGTGTTTGCGCCAATTGCATTGCTCGTCCGCTATGATAATATCGACGAAGCCATCAAGATTGCTAATGGCACTAAATATGGCCTTGGAGCCAGTGTATTCGGACCCCATCAAGATCTGTGCCTGGAAGTTGCTCGAGAATTAGAATGTGGAATGGTCTCTATAAATGATTTCGGAGTGTTCTACGTGGGTTACCTCATTGATTGCCAATCAAAGCTTCTGATAGTTTTGCACAGTTGAAGTAAGCGAGCAAGCGCTCATCACAAGTTAGCATGTATTTGATTCCTTTCCTCGCTACAGCCAAGATCTTCCATTCGGAGGAACGAAATCGAGCGGTTATGGTCGCTTCGGTGAGTTGTAGGAGTTTTGGATGGCGTAGTGTTTCTGAGCATCTGGGACAGGTGGTCCTGAAGGTCTTCGCGCCCTGACGAACCCCAAGGCAATCGTAACTGACAGATGGCCATCTCTCATGCAAACAAGGATCCCCAAGGCCCTTGACTATCCCGTCCGCTCCTTGATTCGAAGCTGGTGCGTATCTTCTATCACTCTTTGAAATCAATGCTAACCTTTTGCTTGCTTAGGGACTTTGTCAGCGGGCTTGTCATCCTCCTGTACGCCGATAGCTATCGTACGCGGTTCCATGGGTTGGTACAACTTGCGCAAGCTTCCCGGTGATAATGATGGGGGATTTTTGGATAGTTGACGATGGAGCACGAAGTTGAAGGACAACGATATACCACATGATCTGATCTACTTCGTTATGGAGTCAGAATTCGCATCTATTGCCGCTGAGTACTGAGGTGTAGGACGAAGACAGTAATTACGTCTATTGTAGCCGGTTCGAGGCGTATACTTGATGTGTGTCACGTGAGGACGGAGTCTATCTCAATGTCGTGCTGGACTCCGTAGTGACGAACCGACACGACTGCGGTCATAGCATGCGCTTGGCGAGCTAAACAGCCGTCGAATAGCATGGCACGACAAACCTCGAACTTGTTTTCGTTCACCACCGTCGCCTATCAGCGCATACGAAGATTGGCAGATACCTCCTTGCGTTCGTTTGGAATGTATGTGCTAACTCGTCATCTGTACTGGATGCTCCTAACGCAGGTACAGACATTGCGCAACCCACCAGATTCGTCTTATTCTCGTGTCCGCGGTCGTCATCACTTCTCTTTCTTACCCTGCACTCGCCATTTATTCCTCAACACCATCGTATTCGCGTCTCGCATCCACATCAAATGTCGTCGATTCATTTCTTGCCGACTACGTCGCTTTTGGCAGCGACGCTCTTCGAGACCTCCAAAACTTTTGGCAGGGTCAGCCCAACATCCAAACTCTGGACGACGAGCTGATCCGCGCACGCTGCGGCTCCGACCGCACGCTCCGAGTAGAGCGCATCTTGATACACAGCAGCACCCTAGACGTCGCAGGTGCTTTGACAAATCAGACGCTACTCTCTGCCTTGCAGCTTGAACGGCGAATATTAGAGCGTGTCAAGTCTCAGGGGATATCTTGTCTGGAAACCGGTCCAAGTGACTGTGTCGTTTTCAGTCCTCTTGCGTTTTGGGATCACGACGAAGTACGGCTGCGGTCGAACGAAAACATCCCGAGCGTTCTCAAAAATCATGACGGCGTTTCTGTGGCCGGTATTCCTATCACGCCTCAGATGGTCCTCGCAGGACGGACTCTCGAGAGAGGCACCACCAACATCGATGCAGCAAAATTCCTCGTGCACACGTTCATTTTTCCCGAAACTGACTGCTTGCACAAAGCAAGTCATGATAATTGGCTCAATATCTTGAAGAATCTTACACAAGGCAATGATGCCTTTACTGAGACAATCGAGCCAACCCTCATCGCCCTCGAGGTCAGTTTGGCTTCTTTCCTCGTTGGTGACTAAGATCTTGATGTTCTCTCAGTATGACCACGGGCTTTCCAAAAAGCAAGGTTTCTCATCCATTTCTTCGTTCGTTTATCTTGCATATGGAATATTTTTTGCGTATGTCAGGAGGTCTATGAAGCGCATGAATAGAGTCCACAATAGAGCTGGTCTAACATTCACTGCCCTCTTCGAGATCGCTGCTAGTACTATCACTAGTCTGAGCGTCTGTTCGCTCATGCGCTTCAAAGTTACCATGGTTCCCTGGTGCGTTCAGAACGTGCCTCCCGCGCTGTGGTTTTCTCATAGTTGGCAGGAGTCTGCTACCTATCGTTATTATCTTTGTCGGAGCGGAGAACATGTTCAATTTGGTATTCGATTCAGCCTTTGTTATAATTATGTGGCTTATTTTCTTGCAGGTTGATGCAGTTACGAAGACATCAGTCACCCTACCTGTAAAAGAGAGAATAGCAGAAGGCCTGAGTCGCGCCGGTTCATTAAACACCCTCAAGGTCGTGGGTTGCAATAGCATACTAGGCACCATCGCGCGGTGTTCTACTGGTGCCATTAGCCAATTTTGCACGTTCGCGGTAGTCGTGCTGGTGGCTCATTGGTTCCTAGCGCATACTTTCTTTCTTGCTGTGCTTTCGATTGATATTCAGCGACTAGAGGTGAGTGCCCTTCCTGCCGCCGCGGTTGCCCGGTTCACTGACTCTTCACCCAAGTTGGAGGAGTTAATCAGACACAATCCCAGCTTAACTCCATGTATCGCGGGTGCGCAGCAAGAGACAGCACCCTCAGCACCTACTGGCTGGCAAAAGGTTTTCACTTATCAGCTCAAAGACATGCTCAAAGGCCGCGCTATTACAAATATCAGTCTTTTATTAGTGAGTCCTCTCCGCCTGATGTCGCCGAAGACGATTTCTCACCTTGCACCAGCTCCTGGCAACTACCGCCACTCTCTATGTACTCACTCGGCCAAGTGGATATGATACCGATCTTGCTGTTACCTTCTCTCCCACGTTCCCGATGTTCATCAAGCCAACCCTCAATCAAACTCAAGACCCATCATGGTGGCTATGGAAGGTTCTCAATCCTGAAGAACACCAACTGGTTCATTTGCGAGTGGAAGTACCCACTATTGTCGCTTTCCAACCAGCGGGCACGGTTAGCCAGAGTGTCCAACAAAGCCTTCGGTCGTCGACTTCAACATTGGATATCGTGCTCTGGCTCCTCAAAATTCTCCCAGTCCCAGTGGCGTTGACGCTTCTACCCCTTTACGCGTTGCTTCTCTACCTACTGAAGGATGCTGAGCTCTTGGAAGCGCAACGAAACCGAGATGACGGAAAGGCAGTATCGAGACAAACCGAAACTCCTCTCCGCGACCACATATCTTTTTCGACGTTGCAACGTGGATTTGCTACAGATGTAGAATTGTTGGCAGCGAGCGAAAATGGACAAGCCATCGCCGCAGTTGGCTTACAAAACGAAGTGAGCCTTTGGCGCACCAAGGACACGGAGCCAGTGGTCGTCATGTCATACAATCCGTTTACCACAGAAACGGTTTCTGCGCTCGCGCTAGACGACAGTGGTGATTTCCTCGCGTTTGGGAATACTTCGGGAACTGTTCACGTTTGCGCTGTTACCGGGAAGAACGTCAAACGCTACAAACCGTTCATCCCTCTGGACAACTCTTCAGGAGTGGCCGAGCTCCGTTTCTGTCGTCCATCCAAACAAAAAGCTGGTTTAAATTCATCACGTGACCCGCCGGCCATTCTGATATGTTATGGGAACGGGGCCGTTATGGAGTGGAAGGCTGCTCCACACCCCTCCTCATCTCATATCAAACCGGTTTCCTCTTCAGCTGTGCTCCGGGCCAATATCCTCTCCCCGGAATCGACGGGCCGTCCGCTTGTGGTTTTTTCCCTCGACGATGGTTCGATAGAGGTCGCGGAGCTCAACGACGCTCCAGACACGCCGCGTATTCGGTGTAGTCTACTCCCCGGCAACCCGATCGACCGCGTTGCAAAAGTCTATGCTTGTCAACTCAAAGTGGCGGACAGGGAGCAGACCATTTTCGGCGTGGCTACAGACGCTGGTGTGGTTTCGCTTTGGGACGCCGCCTCTTCTGAACGCCTGTTGGTCGTCGACGAACCACATGGGGCTGTCGATCAATTACGGCTTGCGCCCATCCGCCCGGAAACCTGCCACCTTTGCGGCGAACTTCCAGTAGATAGCCTGGTGGCCACACTTTCGGTTGGCCAGGCGGTCACCATTTACCGAGCTTATTTTCCTTCGCATTCGAGACGGTGTTCTTGTCCAGGGAGCACTCCCCAAGCGTGCGCCGTCCTCGGCTCAGATCGACGCTCCCGAAGTAGAAGTAGCAGTACTGCTTCCTTATCCCCATTTCCCCGGAGGCTCTCCTCTGCGAGCGCTTCGTCCGATTCGGACGCTGCATCATTTCCCGTGTCCGGACATGGAATATTGTCTCGGAGGACACCCGAGAAAGAATCGCTGCGCCGACCTGAAACCCTCGCACCAGTAGATGAATGTGAGATGGGCTATGCCTTCGGACCTCTTGACCGCTCGTCATCTCGGACAGATATCAAAGTGGTCAAAGTTGGAGAAGCGACCTCAGAACGGGGTGGATGGGATATCGCAGGAAGCAAGATTGTGGGTATACGACGAATATCTCGTCCACAAGGAGGCAACAAGGTGCCTCCTTCTCCAACGTCGACCCTGCGCTCCGCTGGGTTGACGAGTACAGCTCTAGACCGATGGGAGTGCTGGTCCTACGAGCTTGCCTCCTCCGTCTTTCGTACCTCTACGATGTCCTCTCTATCCGACGACCGCCACCTCTCATCCTCACCAACAACTCCGTCGTCAACCGATCAAGACTATCCCCGCTTACCATTCACGCGAGTCGCAGCATTCCAGGCGTCCCATTCGTTAGGGATAGCTGGCTTTGGCAACACGGTCGGAGTCTTTCATTTTTCATGATTCTTCACGGTGGGATCGCGCATCTTGACATGTTAGACCTTGTGTATTTGCTACTTTTCTTGTTGTGTTATCCAGTATTTTATTTATTGTATCATTAACCTTGTTTTTTACTCAGAAACCACCCGCACTCATAGGTTGCATCACGACGCTTTGATCCTGTCCGTGGATCTTCATTAGACCATAGCTAACAACCTCTTATAGTCTTCTTGAACGGTCTGGAAAGTTTCTTCTAATTTCTGTAGTCGCTCCTCCTTTTCCATTTGAGCCAAGATTTCCTAGAATTCAAACAGTGCTTGAGCGACTCCGAGAGTAAACGGTCAATCATTCACTCACAAAGTTGAATCGGTAAAGTCTTTCTTTGACTTGTAGCCGGAACGCCCTCGTGCTCCGTACGTCAGTGGGATCAAGGTGCAACATGACGAGCATCTCCACGAGCCGGTGAAATTGTCTCTAAAGAGACAGCCAATCAGAGAGATCCATTCGGAAGCGAGAAACGTGCATACGCCCGCAATTTTGAGATCTCTGCGCCACTTCTCTGACCAAGCCTTGTCCACAGGCGGCCCCATCTTCCCTCGGGTCTTCGTCCCTCCAGAGCCACTTTGTGCAACAGTCCGCACGCGAGACCTTGCTTTTTGGACACGGCCACCTCCGTGGGAAGCTGCGACACTCGAGGCCCCAAAGCCTTCGTTCGTGAATTGCTCGTTTGCGAGGAGCATTCGGAGGTCGTTGCGATCCCTCAAGTCTTCGAATGCCTCCGCTGGGTCTTCCACGGTCAATTCGGACACGTCAGGACGCGATAGAACGAAGTTGTAGATCGCGGTGTAGAGTTCGGCTATGGAGGAACGTTGTTGGTATACGAAAGGTGGTACCGTAGGACGGGACACTTACATCCATGACCTTGTCTCTGGTATGGCGGAAGAATGACAAATTGACTGTGCGTAAACGAAGTGGGGGTGAGTAGGCGAACTGTAGCAGGCGTGTATTCACCCACCTCAACCGAAGGCGCACCCTCGCTGGGAAACAATAAAAGTTGTATAGGGATGAATAGCCAACAAAATGGTACGTCGCAGTTCCGCCCGGCCGTTTCCGCTTTTCGTACCTGTAAGTAAAGGTCACGAATGTGAAGCGAGAGTACTTGGGATCACTGACAGCACCGTAAATTCCCAACCATCCTCCTCATCGTTGATATACGAGCCGGCTTCGATATAGAGCAGTATAAATATCTGCATTCTCTGATGGTACTCCCTGAAACCAGAGTCGTCAAAGGTAGCCTATAATATTCAGTCGCCTCGGCCGGGTCAAGAATGGCAAGGTCTTACATGGTACACTTCGTACTCTACGTCGCTCTCCCCCAAGGCAGAGCTTGGTGCGGGGCGTGTGTATGAATGGATGCGTTTCCCAAAAGGCTGAAAGGCGGTGGCG
The DNA here is from genome assembly GCA_038091255.1 of Tylopilus intermedius. NCBI lineage: Eukaryota > Fungi > Basidiomycota > Agaricomycetes > Boletales > Boletaceae > Tylopilus > Tylopilus intermedius. Next base: position 5,120 of record JBBPOD010000668.1, on the reverse strand, counting down.
TCTTTTTCGACGCGGGCGAGAAAGGCTTCTTCCGTTTCATATCCTGCGTAATCTTGTGGGCAGTTTGATCGTGCAATGCCAGGGGAGGCACGTACCTGGAGGGATGAATTTGCTGAGGGTACCCTCTACGTCATCCACGGTCGACGACGAAGGGAGCTTTTCTGCATAGCGAACTGACACAAAGTGTGCCAATGACCCGGAAGCGAAACGCAACTGTGCTCATGTTAACCACATTGTTGGAGAAGATACGACACAGTGCTCGTACGTCAATTACAAGATCCTGGTAACCATATATCTTCTCGTCGTCCCCATATATCTGTTTGCTGAGGATCAGAATTGTCTTTTAGACGTCTCTGGGATGGTCTCACTGGGTATGTGAATGTAGGGTGGAATTCCTCGTAGGACTCGTCCTCGCCGAGTACTGGCTTGTCTTGCTCTCCACGCACTGCAGCCATACGGGTTCACAGAGTGTTGTACGAATAGTTACTGGCTACTCACCCAAGGATAGTACGAGCGCTTGGTTGGAGTCGGCTGTCCAGTCGGTGTTGGCCATGGAAGCGCGTGAAGGGACGCGTTGTGTATTCGTATTTTGTTGGGGCCTCTGACGCGATCCACGATGACCGCGCCGACGCAGGGGGCGACCGTTCCTTCCATCTTACTCCCAGAAATACTCCAGTTCTCTCCCCAGCTTCTTCTTGACGATATCATCAACTTTGCAAACGAAGCTATCACCAATGCTGTCGATGGTCTGGAGGAGTTTTTGTTCCGTTGGGCAACCGACCGCGAACAGAGAACCAACGAGGACTGGGACAGCACACAGGAAGTCGAACAAGGGTTGGTCGCATTTCAGACGCTACTCGAGTATCATACGGACATTGCCTTTGACTTCTTCGAAACATGGTCATTGCGCAATATCTTTGCCATTCCTGCCGATTTGCCCCTCGTCGTGCCCCACCAAGAAGGCCTTGATCTCACCTGTCCGCCGGAGAGAGAATCCGAGCTCATGTCAGAGATTGACGAGCTACGCAAAAAGGTCGATGCGGCAAGTCTAACGTGTTGACATTCGTGGCTTGTGATTTACCTGTCTTCTGGTATGTTGACAGCAACGGCGCTTGAAGCGCTTATTGGCTCGGTCCGTCAGGACGTCAGCCGCTTTGGCCATTAGAAGCGAAAAACAGCTAGATCGGTTATCTTTCCTTCAATCACCCCAACTGGCTGAGCTTAGCCAAGTCCCCGATCGGCTTGAAAACATGTTCTCGGCCGTTTCGTCTCTTCCCGCCATCACGCCAGAGTCCACTGCAGCATTGACTCAGCTGCCCTTCGCAGATCCTAGCAAGAGACCGTGGGAGACGAGCAAATCAGCCTACTTTGACTGGGCAACGATGCAGCTGTTGGCTAAAGTCAAACAACAGACGCTGGGAGCTGGGGACACGACCATCGCTTCCTTGTCCAGGCTCGCTGATACCATTGCAAAACCTCGCGACATGGCGGAAGCATCCGCGGAGTTATCTAGTCTGGAAGAACGCGGTGCGGAAGAGGAATAAAACGCTGAGCGTGGTTGTGTATTGTATTGTTAATGGTATCAATTCAATCTGTACGTTTTTCTGCCTTTGACTAAGCATTAGTAACACGAACAGGATCATCTATCTAGTCTTCCGCGGATTGTACCTCTAGTGTCCATGCAATGCAAGCTGAGCTTCCTGAGTTCGGCACCATTGAGCATGTTCCTCATATATACCTACGAATCAAATCAGTGTAAATTTGCACTTCACGATCTCTTGCCATAGGGAGCATACGCCACCATGCAGGGAGGTCGGTATCTCAGCACTTTCTGAAAGTACCCAGGCTAAATTGCTGTCCTTGGCAGGTACTCGTGTCCCTCGAGAAAAGTCCTCTCACACGGCCAGACGTTTTCCATCACCATATTGTTCCGTTTTTCTTCAGCGACCTGGAACTTCCCGACGCCAATTCTGATTTTAGTTTATCGTGATTCTCACCGGTTATGAGCGCTCAACTGAGTCAACTTTCAAGGCTTTTTTTGACGGAATTCTCCGTGTTGGCCGCCCGGTAATCTTTATATTCTTAGCAACAAAGGGAAATCTCTACTGATATTGAGGTTTCCTTTGCATCGGTGTCGATAAAGTTGACAGAATACAGATGATTGTGCCTATTGTCCAAGCGGACTCAGACTGTAGGCTAGGTATCTGCATCTCGTGTGTCGAGCAATGCATGTGAGGGTCAATTTTATTGCGAAGGGCTGATACTCGTCAAGTCTTGACGCGGCACAATCCACACCCCAGTGTCCATGTCAACGCATGGAGTGCGAAATTCCAAGCCCGCACAGGAGAAAAAGGTAGTTGTTCTTTCCTCACTCTCGTTATTTGACGTTCTCATCGCCTTGGTTAACAGCCTTGTTGGGAAAAGAAAATATGAGACGCCTGACAACGGGGTATGCATCCCGAGGATTCCGCGAAACTAAACAGCTGATGCGATATCAACAGAAACATGCCTGTACATCTGGCAAAATCCTGACACAGCGTATTGCCTCGTGCCGCACGCTCGGACTTCTCCTTCGTATGAGTCATACATACGACCTTTCAACCTGATTGTAGCAACTTCGACTGTCTACGCCATAATTTATGCCTGAATTCGTGGCAAAAGCCGACTCCTACATCGAGCTTAGGTGCTTACTTGCCTTAGATTTGCGCGAACTTGTCGCGGGATCCGGTCCGTGACAAACACACCACCCCCCCCTGTTGACACGGGCGCGTTCGGGTGCAGTCTGTGAGCGAGTATGCCGCGGTTTTGTTGAGTTGTTCCGCCTCGTGATCGATCGGTTGTGCCTGCGCCCGAGTGCTGTGACCAAGTGCTCACTGGGATTTCCTCGAGCGTTCTCCAACCACCGTGATCAAGCCGCATCACACACTGCATGCTCGGCAATATGTAACACGTATTGCTGCCGACAGGCGAGAATTAATGCGCACAAAATTAGAAAAAGTCGTGCCAGGACCATGGGTTTGATCACTCTTACCCTGGCACTCTGCTCCCGACGTGTTCACTGAATACCTCGAGGTGTAAATCTACTGTCCGTCGTCGGACCGATCCCCTCAAGTCGCTAGCCTCCAACGAAAGCAGCACCTCTGCCAGTGGTCATGGTTACCGTGGTCAATGGTACTGGACAACTAGTCGACGTAGGTCAATTCTACGCAGCTATGTATTGGGGTAAGTCTGGCTGCCAAACATTTCCGAGAAGTTGATCGCAATCCCTCGACACAGGCTTCGTATTTTCTACATCGTACGTACTGCCATCTCCCGAGCTCTCAGCACCCGGTCAACCTTGTGACTAGCTTGGTTGGGATTTCGCTCGTTCAAGGTTACCTCTACTTCTTCACGACCAGCAATAAAGATCGGTGGCGAATGAAGACTTTAGTGAGTCTCGTCGCCTCTTTGGTAGCGCCAAAGAACTAATTTGAGCCCGACTTTGTAGGTTATTTCCTTGCTGTACGAGCATTCTCATCATCCCGCACGCGAAGTATCTGACCTCATGCAAGTATCTTGGATCCTGCAACGAGCATTCTAATGGGCGACACTATCTACTACTATTTCGTTCGTACCTTCACAGTGAACCGTTCCGTACTTACTGGACGACATTGTAGATCGTGAATTTCGGGGTCGTTGAAGCTTTGAGAAAGGTTCCCATGTAAGCGGACAATGGCCCTTCTGCAATGCCCTGATACATCAAACTTCTCAGCTCGTGGGTCGTCGAAAATGGGTTGACAGTGCTTGTAACTGCTACGTATGTACGTCCTATCGGCATAAGGTACGTCTTCTGACAGCGTGTGCAGGGTGCAATCCTTCCTTGCCAGTCGGGTCTACCTCGGTATGCCGATTTATTACGTTCCATGGGATTTACCCCTGACCACGATGATGGTCTTGTAGTCAACAAGACTATCGACGCCCTTCCCTTTGGGAATACCGCACCGGCACTTGTGGTGTGTAATCCATGTCGTTATCTCGTACTTAATGCGATATCTTATCGACACGTAGTTTTTGTTTGCTGTTGCGGCTTTAGGTAAGTGCAGATAAGCTCAGTCAACGCAGATGTTTACTACAACCTCGTTAGCGATGGGAATTGGTGAGCGTGCTGTTTGGCACGTTTGGCACGAGATTGAGTACATACTGTTTTACCAGTGCGAACCGTCTTCGTTGGTGTCTGGCCGATATCGTTTTTCTCCCGGCCTCTATTCCAGGCAAGTTTGCTGCTTCAAAGTCGTATGACCGAGAAATCACCCACACATCCAGACATTTGTGACAGTTGAGGAGACATGCGCCCTCGTGTCAGATCTCCTTTCATCAGCGTGCTTGTGTTACATGCTGGCCCCACCACATCTTGATTCCATGAGGTGAGCAGACTTCCAATGAGAGCATCAGCAGAGCCATTGACACTGGATAACAGGCGGTCGGAATCACTGAAAACAATGTTCATGTTTACTGTCAATCGCGCGATTTTGATGTCCATTGTTCAGATTGGCATGCTTTGCTCATACCTCGCTGCGAAGAATGATCTGTACTGGTGAGCGTACCCCATGCTTCTGCCATCGTCCATGCCCATTGATACGGTTCAGGGTTCCCTTTCATCTCTGCAAAAGCAAACTCTACACGAATACTCTACGTAAGTTGGTGATACGCGTGTGATCCAAGATATTGATGGCATTTCCGCAGTTGCGATGTGAGCTTTCATTCTTTACCTACACGGAGGCCTGTCCCAATGTTTTAGGCTTAATTCACGGTCGGGAGGTAGCTTCCAATTGCAAATGCCATCGCGTGTGCGATGGAGCCTACCTGTCATTAATCTGACTACAGAAGAAAGCGCGGGTACAGTGGGGCAGAGCGTGTCGGCATTGGAAGGGGTGAGTGTATGCTGAGAAAAACACGTGTCTTTTGTGACCATTACGACAGGACGTAGAGAAGATGGCGCCGTCGAAGAAAATCGCGGAATCTGGAGGCAATTTGGCCAATCTGCCATCGCTTGGACGATCATAGCAAGGTCAGACTTGGAGCGCTACTCGGGAAGGACCGGCAGCAGCCACGCAGGACGATTAGGCTGGATATCCGTACCA
>JBBPOD010000667.1:0-15429 GCA_038091255.1 Tylopilus intermedius | reverse complement strand
CTCAATGTAGGTCGATTGAGGGTGGCCGCACAAGCAACGGGGCTGCCGTATTCCTGGTACTGGTGTACGACATGGCTAGAGCGAGTAAGCACTCACTTAGTCATAGAGGCTCCCTATGTATTGCCGCCGGTGCGGTTCACAGACCGCTACGAGGATAAGGATTACGTCTACGAGACTAAATGTGCGTGCCTCCATCAGATGGATGTACAGGTGACTCATTGCACACCTAGATTGTTATCAGCCTGACAATCATGGAATGGGCGCAGGTACGTATTTAAATCTAACTTCTTTGGAACGTGCACGTAAACTACATCGAGTTGCTTCTAGGGACCCCCCAATCGATAGGCACGGTTTCGGCGAACTCTCAGAAGATCCGTGAGTCGATTCACGGCGGTTCTCGATCAGGCCTTGGCCAAAATTGTTCACAGCCTCTTGTGAACATCGTATTTCCGTCGTCGCTCACGCGAGACCAAGTTCCCGGTGAAGGTTTACTTTCACGGGTTTACGCTGCTTTATCGGCTGTCAGGATTCAGTGCGATCAATTTCACAGCTTCCTCCAGTGGGGCTCTCCCCCCGTGGACTCAATCGCAATATGTCACTCAAGAACGCTCAGAGGTCTGCGTCAACGTCGGATTTTGGTATCTGATTCCCTTACGTGTAATGAGCCCAAAATCGATGGATTTCAGGATCAATGGCTCACATTGAAGTGGGTCGAAGAAAACATTGAAGGGTTTGGAGGTGATCGTCAGTTGTCTGTAATTTAATACAAGGCTCACGGATACTGGGCAGGTGACCCGACAAATGTACCGCTCTGTGGACCATCAGGTGGTGAGTAGGGAGAACGGCAATGTAATGTGAGCCGGGGACCTCATGCTGTCGAAGGCGCGCATACCATTCACCAGGTTATACGCCACATATCCCATCTTCCGGATGGTCATAATTCCTCCATTCAATTTACTGTCCTTCAGTCCAATGCCATGCTATCCGCCGGCTGAACCTCATTTATGGACATTCTTCCACGAGCAGTACGGCGACAGAGCTCCGGCTGCAGTACGAAGCGCTCTGTCGCGCCCCTGACTTCGACCCTGCATCGCGCTCGAGTCTTATGACCCTCTGGGACCCATCGCTCGTTCCCGCCACCCTACTGCATTTTATCGAGACTGACAAAGTCGGGGTCGAGAATGGGACATACCGAGGTTGCCGTGAAAAGGGCGTGACGAGTGTCATTATTGGGGATCTCGCTTAGGAACGGTATCAATCGCGCACCCCGTTCACGGACCACGCAACGTTTTTCCGAATGTTCTGCGGTACTACCCGCTCCAGATCGTGGAGTGGCTTGTGGCGAAGTATCCGACGTCATCAGATGATGCCAAGTGTTGAAAAAGCGAAAAAGGTTGATGGGGGAAATCCTAGGCGATGGGCAGGTCCATGTGCCCTTACGCATGTTCGTGCGGGATTTTTACAAGGAAGGTTAGGTGGACGCCTGAACAGATGCGGCGCAAAGGTGAGGTGGATGCACGTTCACGGGCTCGCACGTGTGTTCGATGCCAAGATGAAATAAATATTATTCAATAGGATTGGTCACTCACGACACGGATCGTTTTCTCTGGGTATTCCGTGTTCAGAACCTGACCGTGTCACAGAGAGGACTCGTGGCAGTGGCCTGGCTGGATGCCATCGACAACGAGTTTAAAACACTCGAACGCAACCGAAAACCCATCTGGCCGCTCAACCAAGCGCTTACACTGAGGGAAGACCAGACGATCGCGTGGCAAGATGATAAGAGGTGGAATCACCTCATGAATATTGTTGATGTTTTGCTGGAGAAGGTTTGTTGATTTTTCTTTTCTTCCTTTGTAAGTTGTGAACCGTTTTCTCCATGTCAGCTCAACCATAACCAAGCGCCTCGCTGCCATGATGAGACTTGAGTAAGGTATAATACCTATGCTCTACCGCCGAGTTTTGAAATGTGTATGTAGTACAATGAACATGTATTGACAGCCATGAAGGAATACCTTCCGCCGGGAGATCTCAGCAATCTGAATCGGTTTTCTCCGTTAATTTCACACGGGTTTCGGGTCAAAGTCTCCTGTTATTGCCTACTAACCACACCTTTGCCACCTACATCGTGCCCGGATGGCTCATGGTGCAGCAAAACGTATAGGTAACCTCATAGTTGTCTCTTACCACGGACGTGAAATTAACAACTGTCGCAGCTGGACAGAATGAACAAGCTATCAGAACCCTTCGTTTTGGGATGTTCCTCCCAACTATACTATCAATTTTGCTTCGCCTATTGTTTAGGCGAAGTTCTCTACCTCCGTCGAAGGGTTCTCTGGCTATATATGTCGTGACATATCTTCCTGCGCTGTTTTTGTCTCGGTACTTGGAAAGTATCGGGACATCTCGACGCGACCCGACAACGGGGGCAATTATCTCGTCTGGCCAAGACCTCAACCAACCTGGCATCACAGAATGGTGTTTCGACATTCTATATGTCACTTGTAGGCTCAGGCTGTAACTGCCACTACTCTGACTCATTGCGTGGGTGTAGGGGCATGTGAAATAGGAAGCGGCGTGTTCGGTGACTGGTTTTGGTATTTCTACCTCGTGGTATGTTTTTTCACCTCGTCTCTTCCGTGTAGAACATTGACGAAGCCAAGATCCCGTCGTACGCCGCATACAAACTCTGGTGTAACCTTGTTGGCCCCATGATTGGTCGGTCATCGGACAAGTCCACAGAAGAATCCACCAACGGAAAAGGCACGCTCAGCAAGCGACAGGAGAAGCTTCGCAAGCGGAGCGAAAAAGGTGACCCTCGAGTCCGTGCTGTTCGTAAATGACAACGTTGTAGTTGCAAAGAAGATAGATAATCTCCGTGTCCTCCATTCCTTTCGGAGTCTTGCGATGTATAATTCCTCGAACATTGAACGAGTTTCGGTTCAAATCTGAAGGGAAAACATTCACCTTGAGGGGACAACAATCCGCTAGCTCTAGTGAGCACAACCTGTGTGATGCGGAGTTGTCCTAGTGTTCTACGACGGCCACGTGACTCTTCGGATTACTCTGGGTTCTGCGACGTTCGAACTTCTTTTGAATGGGCTTGTCAGCTTTCCCTCCTCACCTCGACCCCAGCATCTCGGAGAGCGACGCTAAACGTTGCTGCACAAGTTCCAAGTTCCTTTTGTGCCATGGCTACTCATGTCCATCCAATGCGGAGCGATACAGGTCAAAACTCATTGGTCGAAAGCGTTGTTGTCAATCCCGACTCAGAACATGAGCCTGCTAGCATCGCACTGAATGAAAATTTGATCCCAGACAGGCTCACCACACTCTCTTCAAAGGCGAGTACCTTTGGGAGCTCCTTAGACTTGGTTGCTGATCCGCATATATGCAGGTACATGTCACGGATGATAGTGACGCCGCAGCCCAGGGACAGAGCCCGAGACATCAGAATCTCCCCGAGGTACAGTCGTCTTTTTGAACTTCCATGTGTTCACCCCTGCCATATCTTACCCGCATATATGCAGTCCGATCATGAGTTTTCAGATGTCCAGACGGAAAGAACGGATCAACCACTCTGTTGCACCCACCACCAAAGTAATCTTGATCAGGGTATTCTTCCGTCGATTCCCGAGAAAGTTGTAAGGCTAGACGCTTGAATTTCTCGTTCTTGATCGCTCACCTCCCGTGTAGTCCGACTCAGAACGTGCAGTTTATCCCGCAGGCGGATCCACACCACCAATAAATACTAATAATGATGAGGCCCCAATGGTCATGGATCCTCAGGAGCCACCAGTGTTGCACCCAAAAATGGTCTTCCCCGCAACACCCCCGCGTGACGAAAAGGAAGCGAACGCAGGCGATCTGGTCCTAGATGCCACACAGACTGATGGTTCCGCTCTTTTGGCAGACGGAGAAAATATTCAGGAGGACACCGACTGCCTCATTGAAGAGATTCCTTCTTCCCTACCTCCCAGCTCTAGTCCACCGCAGCTGTTCTCATCTTCCCCTTGTGCATCGTCCCAATCCTCAGTCGGAGATGTCAAGTCCTCAAAAACGGTTCGGGTAATTTATTTTCCCTGGTACAGTACTGTTGAATCGCATGTCTGCCGCAGGTTCTGGCTATTGAAGCTGTTGAAACATTATGTCGCGCAAGTTTTCGTCCTGACGACCACATAGTACCGGTCATTCAGGATGATTGCCGATCGGAATCCGAGGATGTTCATACCCACGGCCCTGCAGAAGCTGCATCAGAGAATGACATATATTGTTCATCGATGGTCCCTCCCTCGGATGTTGAGGATTTTTCCGAGCCCTCCAGGAAGCGGGCTGCTGATGTATGGTCGAGTAAGAATATTTTACCCCATCACCCCGCTAACACTCTTTGCGTAGCCTCATGAATCGTCACAACTAACCAAACGTTCGGTAAGCATTGTTCTACCTGTGGAGAAGGGTGTTGCATGATCGTATAGAACCTGGATCCCCATCTTTATTTACCCCCTACTCCGAAGCGCGCGACTGTAGCTTCACAACGCCACCAGTTCAAAAAGTTAGCTGCTCCGTTTCGTCCACCGTTGAAGCTTTCCATCGACGGAGACCGACCAGTCCAGAGCATGGTAGGGAGGAAGGTTGAGTCGACCACGAGCACCACGCTTGAATCGAGACGTGACAGGATTAATCAAAAGGGATCTACCGTCCATGCACCGCACAGGACTTCGAAGACATCGAGATCCGTTACTCAGTTCAAATCGCCACTCGCTCACGGGGCTACTCTAGCTGAATCACGCACAGTGCGCCTCACACCAGCGATACAGGCACTTGAGCGCAAGTTACAGCTTCTCAAACGCGCCATCAAAGTGAAGGAGGGCAACGAAGAAGAAGTTCTTGTCAGGCTTGCGGGAAAATGGATAGAAGCAGGCAGAGAGGTTTCCTACGACGTCTGGGACTCTGTCAAGGACACTGGCAACTTTGCAGGGAAGTCGACATTCATGCGCAAATCGTATGGCTGGGAGAGCACCGACAATGCGAACACGCCTTGGGGGTGGGATACCAAACGCGGAGACGCCGAAGAATCTGCCGACATCGATCCTTCGGAGGCAACTGGCGCTACGGAACGACCAGCTCCTGAAGAGGACGGTGACGTTGATTGCAACACCCTGGGTACGATGCTCCGTCAGGTCGGGATTGCCCCAGAGATATTCGGTTGGGACGACGAAAAGGAAGCTTTTGTTGACTGAAATATTCATATTCTAAACCATGTCTCGCTGTCCGCAAATGTTTGTTGTCGTAGCTCGCAACGATAGTTTGCACTCTTGTTCTGCAGCTCGAGGAACAATCCTGTGTCTAGACGAGCGTTATAGGTATTGGAATCATGATTGGTTTAGATGGGGTACGGCAGCTCCTCTGATGCAATCACATTGACCCGGTGGGGAGAAGAAAATGATCGGTTGGCAAGCAACGCTAAGAGAGTGCTTGAAGCCTGTAAGCGACTTGACCACCGCGCATAGCCGTTACAGCAATACTAAATGGTAGGCTAGGACCCGTAACTAGTCTGTAATTGAGTGGTAAATTAGTGTACTTACTCCGCCACCTTTTCGCACCAGTTTATCTCCTGCCAGTTTTACAAGACTTGCGACTTGCTCGACTCGGAGGCCTGATTTGAACTCTCAGCCTCTGCAAGCCGACCCACCCAGTATCACGGACGGTGCTGGTTACGGGACCTGGGTAAGCCGGTGTACTTACACCCAGTAGGCGCGGTTGAACAAGATGGATTCCACATCTATGCGTAAGATAGTACACATTGCAGCAATTAATGGAGAGTTTAAGCAGTTGAATGCAAGAGCCGGTCTGGATCAAAGCTCAAGAGGCAGCATGGCTATGGTGGCCATGAAGTCGGATGATCTAGCTTGTGTAGTCGTATCTAATACGGTGATCATCAGCGTCAAGGATATTGCAGCGGCACATCAGACACTGACTTCCTGTAGAAACTCTCGGAATCCGTTGGAACATCCTGAAACCATTCATCAGTGGGTATGACGCAATGGAAAAGATCACTACCGACGTTTGGTCGAGCTCCTCGGGGCTTGCGGCCGTGTGTCTCGAGCTTACGACGGTGGTCACGATCTTCCTTGAGCCACTGCAAAGCAGTTTCATACAGTGTCGTATTTTTGAATGACCAGGGAGTGGGTTCCGTCAAGAAAGAACCAAGGCGCATGTGCGCAAGGTGTGTCGGAGACAAGCTATCAGTCAGTCCATCGTAAATGTGGGTTGCATCTAGGGAAACGTGAAATGCAGCCCGCGAAAGATAATTATCGCATACAAAGGATGGTCGCTGCACGTGCGATGCTATCGTCCCGAAGGAATGTGAGCAACTCGCTGCGAACCAAGACGTCTAAGTCAACCGTAACCTAGTGATGGGCACAGTATGAGTTCTGGGAATACGAGGCGGAAATGAACCGACTTCGTCTAATAACAGGACTTCATAGGGCGCCATGAGTCCCATGCACAACTGGACGCGGCGGCGCTCTCCGTCGGATATTGTATGCATGTGCCAGTCCAGGTCTATGTCCAGGATATCGAGGAGTTTATCCCTGCGTTCTTTATGTCTATAACCGCCAACGGAGTCTAAGAAGGTGGATACTACGATGTCGCTGCGAACCACGGGATTCATCGCCCTAACAAGTCAAGTAGGACCGATGAGTAGCAGCTCGACTGAGCAGGGACGGACCATTCTGTGCCAAGGAAAGCGATGCCGGTGGGTGAGTCCCGGAACACATCCCTGTCGTTTATGCGGACGTGGGCGTTTTGAATGAGTCGTTTCCCTGCGAGGATTTGAAGCAAGGTGGATTTTCCCGCTACAGGGTTCGCTGTTAGTTGATGTTGCGGTCTCTCGAGACAGTGCGGTGAAACGCGTACCTCCGTTTGCGCCGACAATGATTGTTCTGGACCCCGATGGGAGTTGGAGGGAGATGTCGGACAATGAGGGAGGGTTGTCTGTACTACCATGATGGAAAGTCAGGTTGTGTATCGCGATAGACATGGTACCAAGCATAGCCCAGTTGGAGATTTAAACGGCACGAGGCCCGGGCTGCGGCGGCCAGGCATAGAATCCCGCAGAAGTGAACGTTCACACAGCGGCGTGATCTGTATGAGCGCCTATGTCCGTGAGATGCGGCTGATCGACTATAGGTATGAATACAAGACAGATCTCAAGGGGAAAAATTGAGTCCTTGAAACGAGGGTACAAGTGATAGGCAATGCTGCCATTAATTGTCTGCGGCTAGTCAGGAACAAGCTGACGCAACACCGGGGCAACGGGGGCCTTTTCAAGAGAGAAAATGACGTGGCTGTCTGCATGGCGAGGTCACCGTACGTCGGACATGCCAGTGTCGATAGGTCGGTAGTATCTCACTGTGGGAAAACTGCAATCAGTTCTCATCACGACGCCTCTTGGAGAGTCCCTTGCTTGAGCTTTGACCATATCATAGCCAGCCAACTTTTTCTCTGAAACACACGCTCCTTTCTTTCCTTCATTGTCTTTTCATGCACTTGGATCTTTTACCAAGGGATTGCGTCTCCTGCCCTTCCCACCCACCTGCCTGCAGCTGTTCTGCGGACGAGGACTGCATTCAGATCACCCAGTCAGTCATATAACCCTTGCCCCTCTCAGACTTAACCTCCCATCTACCCAGGACATGTTACGCGTGCCAGACGTTCACTTGTCAGCCAATTCCCTCCAGCACCAGCACCAGCAGCGGAGGCGGCGTTAGTGCTGGTGCCCTTGCCGGCGCAATCGTTGCTGTCCTGCTCGTTCTCATAGGTGCCCTACTCGTCTTCTTCTTTTACCGCCGTCGTCAGCGTGCGCGTCAAGCTCGTGAGGCTGCTGTAGAACCCAAACCAGACCTCCCTGCTCCAGCGGAAGCGGTCCTTAACCGCCCCGATCCGATAGAAAAAACTCAACCGCCTCTGGCGACACCACCTTCCCCGACCACCCCAACGAGTGTTCGAGTGTATTCTTCCACGGGAAACAGCGTTATTGATCTTGATCCTCGCTCTCAGCCTTCTCCTCGCTCCTCCACACGTCGCGCCTCTGGCAGGCAATCCACAACAGGCAATCCATTTGATGACGGACACTCCATCCAGACGACATCGACGACCACGAATGGAACCAACGTTATTCCAATTGCCCTGGTATCACCTGGTTCTGTTCAACCTCCCTCTCTACACTCTGAATCTGGCACCTTCCCACCCAACTCTCCCGTGCGCCCGGCTCGTCCTACAGATCTCGTATTGGACAGCCCCCACGGCTCGCTCGACACTCTGCCCAAGCCCTCTCCCAATTACGCCCAATCTCAGCGTTCAGGTATATCCAGGGCTTCTTACGGATCGAACGCCAGTTACTCCAGCGACTTTTTGAATGAAGCTCCCATGATTGTCACGCACACTCAGGGTGCCGTCCGACAGGTCGTTGGCAAAGTTAGAGCAGAGGTCATTCATACATCGGGCACTGCGACGCCAGCTTCGCATCTTTCCACAGATAGCTTGAAGGCCCCTTCCGTTGCATCCCGTCCCTCCATCCGTTCGCCCCTTGCCGCGACTTCCTTTGGACCTGCGGACATTGTCAGCGAGGCTGATGAAGAACATGAACTCTCTCCTCGCAGTGATCCGTTCGGAGATCATCAAGCGCCTGCTGCGCAAGATCCGGTTACCTCTTCTGATTCGCGACCTGGAGTAGATTCGGGTAAACCTGCATCGCCCATACAGCCGCAATCTATGGGGGATGTCAATGCCACAAGAGTCAACACTGCCTTGCCGAGTGCACGTTCCGATACAAAGTCGCCACCGAGCACTTCCGTGCCTTCTTCCGCCGCTTCTGGCACTCTCCAGGAGCAGCAGCAACGTGCCTTAGCCTACGCCCAAGCGCAAGCTCGAGCTCAGGGTCTGGATAAATCCAAACGCATGTCAGGGACATCCTTGGTCTCCATGGCATCTACCCGCGCAGACTCTATTCTTGAATCATTCCCTTTCGTCCCACCGTCTCCAATAGCTTCTCGCCCTGTTCGCTCTCCACCTCGTTCACCACTTGCCCAACAAAGCACATCTGCGACTCAGTCGCAAACCCCATTAGCTGCCATGGGATCCGTCCCCCCCCTTCCCACGTCACCTGGGGTCAGAATTACAGAAGTCGAGGCCTCGTTGCCTCCTCTGGATCCTCCAGACCGCCGTATTTTGGGCATGTCAACTGGCTCTCAATTATCCACAGCATCATCGGGACTCGGAAATTTCCCTTTCCAAATAGACCACGGAGGCACGGAAACAGCTACACCGCCTTCTGTACCTCAGGAGCGTCGGCGGGCCAGCTTAGATACGCTAGCACTCATGAGTGATTTGTCTTCGTATCCACTTGGGTACGATCGCGATGACCGTGAGCGCCGCCCTCCCCTTCCGAAGAGCTGATCACCTGCTTCTCTTTTAATTTGTGCTGTTTTTCTGTCAGCAACAAACTACTTCGTATGGCTGGCCCGACAAGCGGGCGTTGTGTGTATCATTTACTTGTATGCGTTGCCTACTGACTCCTTCTTGATGGATACCTACTGTTCAGACCTGTCTCTGGCAATGATTCAATCGTTTCTTTTCACCCTTTGGTTGATGTTATGAGTTCTTCTGTGGCACACCCACTTATAATTTCTGCTGGGTTTTGTGAGGTTACGTTTTATTTTAAATTATCGTTTTTCCTCAAAAATATGTGACAGTCACAGCGTGACATGAAACTGAGTTTATCAAGAGTTCGCGTAATGACACATTGTCCTTGTCCAACTCAGCCGTCTGTCACTCACAGCAAGTACCTCACAATGGATAAAGAAGTACAGCAGCTCGTAGAGATGGTACGTTCTCGCCAGCGTCGCCGCGCGCATTTTTTCGAATCCGATTCCTTGTCGTCAATAGGGTGCAACCGTGCTACAAGCGCGGGCAGCCTTGCGCAAGTACAAAGATGTCATGCAGGCCGCAGAACGCATTTTCGATGGCGAATTCGCGTGCGTGACAGACGGCGACGACGACGTACGCATGGCGCCAGTTAGCCCAACAGGTCCAATGAGCCCATTTCAAACCCCCTGTGCCTCCGTACGCGCCCCCGCCTTCTCGCTACGTGTTCTCCATTGACAGATTCCAGACCCCAGAGCATGTGGATGGGGATGACGACGACGACCTCGACATGCAGGATAACGACGACGACGACGGTAGGTCCACCCTGACCTTTGGTTTGCTCGCTCATCAGTTGCTCCCCAGTCGATTACATTGACTATGACTCCGATTACGAGGCGAGGCGCAACACAGGGGAGGTTGACCCGTACGCAGGCAAGTATTGATCCTTCGCTGCGTGATCTGGCCGCCAACACACCACAGGCATCTTTTTCTCCAAGGATCGCCGTGAGGAAGTCATCGAAGTGGAAGAGGAACCCGAACACGCCACTCTGCTGGGATCCAAGGAACCAGTCAAGCTTATGATGCAGGGTGACTGGATGAGGGGTTGTCCCGAGGGCAATGAGCAGTCGTTTCTCTTTGCTCTCTATGACTTCCTCAGCAGTAACAAATGCCCCTGCCCTCAGGCTTGTGGATACGATATTGATCGGAAGAGAAGCGATTTTTTCCCAATTTTTGTGAGTTGTGGTTGCATGATATATCTTTTATCGGAATGCTTACTTGACCCATAGCCCGAGTTCTCGACCTATATCGAGCATCTGCGTCACATCGTGAAGCAGCCGTGCCCGAATTGCAATATCGAATTTTGTTTTGCATGTGGTGAAACAATTAATTCTGGGGCTAGCCGTCCAAGCGCATCTATCGACGTCAGCTTGTTTCACTGCTCGAACCTGCAAGGCGTTATACTGGGTGTCGGTCTCGCAATGTTGGAAACAATGTTCATGGAACAAAGACGTCAATTAGGGGACGAGCAAGGACAGGGAGCCACGAAGGCAAAAACAACCAAGAAGCGCAAGATGGATATTCTTCCTCACTCATCCGCCATGAACGGGGATGACGATGACGATGACATATACTACATGTCGTTGCCCGTCGGGAAGAAAGCACGAGGTGGCACAGGATATGCGGGTGATGATCGCGAGGATGTAAGGAGCACTGTCCATTAAATAATGGTTCTGTGACTTATGATTCCCAGACATCTGGACAACTAGAGGCACAAGCACAACAACGCGCCAAAGACGAAAGGATCGGTCTACTTCTTTCTCAAATACGCCTCTATCTACCATCGCTCCACCGAGCTGACGGGGCTCTCACAAGCGATTACATGGTTCATCCTACCGCCCTCGCACATCTTCGGAGGCGCTTCAACTTCCTCTGCTCGACTCTTCTCCGAAATGATTCTCTGTCCGACATGTCTGATCGGTCCATTCTATACTTTGAGTTGTTCGAGTGGCTCGAAGTGAGTAGCATTCTTTACTGGGCTGTTTGTTCGAACGTCATTCTCTTCCTAGACGATATCCAATCATGAGGCGTTGGCGAGTATGATGGCCATGCCTATCATGGTTGCCGGGTCAATCAAAACCGTCGCCCCAAAGAAAGGTGGCAAAGGCAAGGCAGTAATTCGAGAACGCACGATCGTTTACGAAGGAAGCGCCGGACCTCGTGAGTTGCTCGAATCTATCGTCATACAAGCACAAGCCGCCATCAAGGGTCTGGAGGGAGTGAAACAAGTAGAGCCCGCAGAAGAAGTGATGACAGAGGAACAGAAACGGATGACGACAAACAAGGCCAAGGGCAAAGAGAAGGAATCGTCTCCGGCGTTATCGGATGAGAATCAGAAGTTGCTCGCATTCTGTCAACGAATTCTGATGACTACGAACGCAATCGATCGTTCGTTGCGGGAAACGAAGGGTGATGCGTTCGTTGATAGGTTGCATGCATCCCTGCCCAGGATCACGAACTCTTCAGCATTTGATCTCACATCGATACAAGTCGGCGAAACGGAAGAAGAGCGGCGCAAGGGATATGTTGACTGGGCGACTCAAGTACGGTTTGAGTACTGTGACCTCACCTTGTCGCCTGCGGAGCCGATCCTAGGTGAAGACACGGTTCCGCATTACAAGTTCTTCTTTAATAGTGAAGCACGGATGCTCGCAAATTCGGAGATTCCAAAGCGTTCACTTGCTATTGCAAAAGAGGTAGTGAGGTTCGACCCTTTAACTTGGGCTGATTGACATTGTTTCGTTTCTAGCTTGCCGTGTTGACCACAAACCTGCCCGTTGCTTGGGATTCGTCGATATTTTTGAGAGTGGATGAGAATCGCGTAGACATCATCAAGGCACTGATCATCGGCCCAGAAGGAACACCGTAAGCTCCCGCACATGCCCTCTTGGGGCTTGATCACTGATTTGATTTGTAGGTACCAAGATGGATGGTATGTATTGATTTAGTTGGCCTTTCATTGCCCTATCTAAAATCTGGCAGTTTCCTGTTCGACATATTCCTCGGACCAAGTTATAACCAATCACCACCCAGTGTCAAGTACATGACGGTAATGCCCAGTGCGAAGTATCTCGACGCTATCTGATCTCTTTCCGCTGATAGACAAATGGCGGAAAATACCGCTTTAACCCTAACCTCTATGCGGCAAGTATATCTGGTAATGGCCCTTGCGAAGATGCCTTACATGGATCTTATTCTAGGATGGCAAAGTGTGCCTGTCTCTCCTTGGCACCTGGTCCGGCCCTGGCTGGATATCCGGCCGGTCAACATTACTGCAGGTGCGTTTGCTAACATAGAGCCGCGGAACTTGTAGACAGATCGCACATCCAGGTTCTGATCTCGATACAATCCATGATCTTATGCGATGAGCCCTATCTGAATGAGCCGGGATGGGCCAACGGTGGTGGAACGCCGCAATCTAAAGCATGTAAGTCAGCTGAAAGATGGACCGAGTCTTTTGCTTACCCGCCACAGATTCTGCAAATGTACGGCGGATGGTTGTAAAGACTGCGGTAAGTGTCCCGTCATCCTCGTAAGACCCCCGTTCATTTGTCGCAGATGCTGGGAAACTTGAAGACTCCTCCGGAGCCATTTGGTGATGTTATTCGCACCCACTACCGGCTAAAGGCACAGGCCATCTCTGCTCTGCTGGACAAGTGGCTGACTCTAGATGACGGGAAACCTGTTTCCGGTGACGCATTCAATATCTCCTCTGGGAGAAGTGATACCGGTTCAAGCTCCAGCGCATTTAAGAAAGATGTAGAGGAGATGCAGAGTCTTTTGAAACAGCTCCAGGATGGTACCTTTAAATCGGAGTAGTAGTAGGGCGTTGTGTGGTTTCAGAATATTTATACCAAGTCTTCAACACTAATCAAGAACATCCTTTTGGCACGTGAAATGGTGTGAATTCGGCGTTGGTATTGAGCGGTCTTGGATGGAAGGTCAACAACGGACAAGGTTCTGCGAGTCTCAGACCCCGCCTCCATCTTTCAGGCATGAGCGACTCTGCACTCCACGCCCTCGCCGGGGCCGTTGGAGGCATGGTGGCAATGTCCGCAACCTAGCAAGTGTCATGACTCTCGAATCGTCCCACCCTCGCTAAGGTGTCCTTTTCAGCCCATTGGTCGTCCTTTCCACCCGCGCTGCAGTCGATACTAGGCCTGATGACAAGGTGCTGAGCCCTCCTGTTCAATTCACGTTTGTTCGCTCACACACGTCAGACCTTGGCGCAAGTGATACTGGACATAATCAAGCGAGACGGCGTCCGCGGTTTATACAGCGGTCTGAGCTCCAGCTTAGTCGGCATTGCCGTCACAAACGGGTCAGCTAATTTCTCGTACTCTCTTCCACTTCTCCGCTCAGTTTACAATCGCCAGGGTGTACTACTACTTTTATGAGCGTTCGCGTGCTATTCTGCTGAGTTCGAGGACGGGGAGAAAGGCTCTCAGCACCACCGAGTCTGTCATTGCTGGTCTTATCGCAGGTATGTAACCGTTTTTTGCGCTCCCTTCAGTCCAGCCTGGCATCGACCACGTTCGCATAGGCTCTGCGACGACGATCATAAGCAATCCCTTCTGGGTCGTGCAAACCTCCCAGGCCGTTCACAGCACCAACACCAACCCCGCCGACGCGTTTGGCTCGAGGCGCACGAAGCTCGGCGTATTCGAGGCGATCGAAACGATTTTAGCCAAGGACGGTCCGGCCGGTTTTTGGCGGGGCATCCGTCCCGCGCTGGTGTTGGTCATCAATCCTGTCATCCAGTATACCGTGTTCGAGCAGCTCAAGAACGCGCTGATCGCGAGCCGCTTGGCGAGGCTGCCCCAGGGCCAGCGGGGCCCTGCCAACGCCTTGTCGCTGTTGACCGACTGGGATTTCTTCGTGTTGGGCGCGTTTTCGAAGCTCGGTAGGTGCTCGCGCACGGTATCGCTGTTGACCTTGGTCGTTGACGGGAGCGCTAGTTGCCACTGGGACGACGTATCCGTACATGTAAGATGCGCGTTCTATCAGCGTCGAGCTGACGTGTAGATTCCGTCTTTCTGAAGCGTCGTCAAGAGTCGTTTACAAGCGGGGCATGCGCGCGCTGAGCGTTACAAGTCTGTTCTGCAGGGGCTTTTGACCATTTTCAGGGAGGAAGGACTGCAGGGACTGTATGGCGGCGCGGGAAGTAAACTTTTGCAGAGTGTGCTCACGGCTGCTATTCTCTTCGTGGCTCAGAAGAGGATATATGATCTGACCAGCAAGGCAAGGATATAACATCTCTGGTGATCGTGTTCACTGACGTTGAATCATGTTTTAGACTGTTTCGTCGTTGAAAAAGTCTAGGATCGGATAGGAACAACAGTAACGTCTATGATACCTCTATTTTACAGTTTGGACATCGAGTACATTGCGATTGCTTGCACTGGCATTTGAAGGAGTGGGTCTCGGCATTGGTCCTGAGCAACACCGGCACAAACGTTGCCCGAATGATACATCCTCGTGTACTAGGGGTTTATAGCCATTTGGGTAAATAATGGCAGTCTTGCTGCAGATTTAGCAAACTTGGAAGTGTGGCGTCTCCGCTCTGATTCTGAGAGCCTCTCTCGGGTCGTCGCTGATCGGTCTTTCTCATCCGTCTGAATTCTTCTGTAGAATTCTTCATTGCTCTCTCTCAATTATCAGGCTCCCTCAGGCGCTGCAGAGACACTAGATGTGCATTGATTAGTCCCTTGTTGTGCGCCTGTATTTCGGAGTCTTCGGGGTCCGGCTTGGTTTCTGTGGGAAAACGCGCCGATTCTCCAAGAGGAAATCCCTTTACGCTCACGTGAGTACTGTGGGACTAAAACCTCACTAAGGGCCAGAACGGTATGGAATCCGAAGTCGACGTCCACTATGTGTGTATATTTGGTCCATGCAGCAGAGCTCCGGCTTGGGTATGCCGATGAATCGGAGAGTGAAATTGAG
>JBBPOD010000666.1:0-15448 GCA_038091255.1 Tylopilus intermedius | reverse complement strand
CTAAATGAATGCAATGGAAAAACAGCTTCAATTCTTATATATGGTCACTAACAAAATGATCTATTTAATACTAAGGACTCGTTTTGCCACTTGGTGGCCTTCTCCTACTAGTCGGCATGTCGGGCCAAATATTGAGGTATTTCGTACGCTCCTTCATGTTGACCTTGAGATCATTCACATTACCCAGAGATAGAACGTACGCAGTACTCGTCTGATCAGAAGGCCAAACCGGACCAACCTAGATCTACTGTATATCTACCGTACGGATACCATCCATCAAATCACTCAACGACGTCTCCTCTAGAACCCGGATCATGATCAAACTGTCCGTAGCCACACGTCTGTACCGCGCACGCGTCACCGGCGAGAGTAGCAACGCACCAAATGGTTGCTTGAGTCGCACGATAAGCCGCAGCGTACACGTCGCATGGTCGAACAAGGGTTCATCACACACAAAATCGAGGTCGACGAGAGGGCTGATCCAGGGATGGATAAGTAAACCTTTCTGGCCAGACAACTCGTCCGTAGTCTGGATCTCAACATCTCCAAGCATTGGGGACGTCCCACGATAGATAGGGACATCGGATTCGCCTTCGCGTTGGAAGTGACGGACGAGATCAGAGAGGGGGAAAGCGATACAGGGGAGCTGGAGTCGACTAGCAACAAGGGACAATGGAGGGAGGTTGTGGCACTGCTCGTACATCGCCGCGGCTTGTGAGAGGTTCGGGAGGGAGCTGTGCAATGTCTTGACCAGGTCATTCATATTGGGTGTCTCCATCAATGCTAGAATGTGCGGCGGAACAATTTGATCATAGACACTGAGGTTAGCGGGGAGGTAACTGTGTTGACCCCCAGACTTGCCAGTCCATGCAAGAAGCGTGACATTGTCTGAACGCGTGAGGATATGCTCCAGGAGGCGACCAATGGCTTGATTTCCCTCGCCATAGATAACCGGGAGTGCAACATTGAAGATCCCAAACAATGAATATGCCCTATCCTCCTCGCGGGTAGTCTGACGCTTCGATGCAAGAAAGAGCTTCTCGCGGGCCCTGTCAGGACCCGGTTGAAGGGTGACCAACTCCTTCGTCTTGAAGTTCATTGCCTGTTCCATCTCGGAGAGGATGGCTGGTGATTCTTTGTGGTTGAACATTTGCAGTCCAAGGTAGGGCTTCCAGTCCTCAGTGTAGAATTGGACGACCTCGGAAGCAAGATATTCTTGGTACGTCCACCCACGCGTGTTCCAAATGCTCCGCCACAGAGAACCTTTCACCTCCGACTTTGAGAATACACCGAGAAGGTGGACGACAGTAAGCGAAGATCCGCGATACCATCGGAACATCGCGACGAGAGACTCTTGCTGCACCGATTTATCGAGTTGGTTCACGCAGCACGTGTCACTCCATGCCCACTTGAACCCAAGAGTGCGGACAAGCATGCAGAAATTCTTCAGCTTGCTGAATGCCGGAGATGCAGGAAGTTTGTAAACCGAGATATTTTCGACAGTTTGGAATGTGGGTTCGTGAGGCTGCCATCTGTGAGACAGCATGACGTAGCGATAGAATTCCTTGACTTCTCTCTGGATGCGTGGATGGTCGAGTTGAGTGGTCATGGATGACCGCAGTTCATCGTAAATCGGTAGCTCCTTGAATGCTGCCGCTTGCTGCGTTTTATCATAGAGATTACCGGTGATTGTGTCAATGAGTACGCGTGGTATTTCTTGAATGGTCTCCTCGATCACTTCAAGAATTGCAGATGTCGCATCGACATATTGACAACGATGCACTATATGAACCTCATAAATATCTCCCGATGGTGAAATGTCATATAAATGACTTACCGGAGAGTGCCAGGTCAGAAGATCGATCAAGTATCGAGAACATCCTTTGGAATGCCTCGAATGCTTCACCGTAACGTGTCATGCGGTGTAACGCAGCGTGCTTCTCTTCATACCCTATATAGGACGAAGGGTCGAGCTCGATAACCTGAGATCATAGGTCAGTGCCGTCTCTTTGACATTGAACGAAATATGAACCTCATTGCTTTTCTTGAGGAGGACATCATTGAAGTTCGTCGGATTGAGTATAAGGGCAGTCGAATAGTGTCCTATGGCCTCATCGTGTTTCTTGGCGCCCCTTGCGATGTCACCCAGCTTCTCTAGCTTCTCAGCCAAACGCACACGAAAGTCTAAGGAGGTTCCTTTAGTGGATCACTGCTCCAGTGCCGTGGGCAGTTCTTACCATGTTCCCATTGCGTGCGCTCATCGTGAGTAGCATCGTCTTTAAGTTCATCCCGGGCCTGTCGGAAACACTCGACGGCCTCCGTAAGCCGACCATCATCTTCCAAGATGCCGCAGATAGTGCGGTATACTGTAAACCTCGGAACCTTGAACTGAACCAGAAACAGGTCACTATCCCACATGCAACCGGTCATGAAGAACATACCTCGGACGCGGCACCCAATGCTTCCTTCCCTGGGCCCCGAAGCAGCATCTTCCTGGTCCATTTTGTTAGGACCGGTGTTGAGCAACGGAGCAACAGCACAGCAGAGTAGGCTAAGACTGCTTCGTCCTGCTTATCAGCATTCGATGCCTCGTCTCCAACTCTTTCGAGTGCGGTGACGCATCGGTGCGCAAACTCTAAGGACAAAGATCGAATACACAATATTGACTAGCGTTGTTAAAACTTACCCTGCAGCCGATCGGTAACTGACATGTGGGCTCTCACATCCTCGGATAACGTATTCTCCAGTTTGAGAAGAGAAGATGCAGCATCGTATATGCGACCTTGAGAATAGAGGGATTCGCATTCGAGCCTTTCTTCGTGCGCGCGGTTGATCTGGATTGATAGATCGGCTTTCTCCTGGGCCCGGGCAAGTTGGGCGCGCAAATCCTGGTTGGTGTGTTCGAGGGATGCAATTTTACTTTCTGATGAAAAGGTTCATAAGTGAAACACAGGTCAGGGGAGCTTGCATGGACACACGTAGGTGCTGGATAGTTTGTTCGAGAGACACGATTCTTTCGCCTGTAACACATTTTTGAGTAACGTACATCATACGAGGCTTGAAGGACGTACTGGAGTACTTGTCCCGTGTCTGAAGCAAGTTGATGCATTCGTCGAAACTATCTTCCTCCTGGTTGACCCTACACTCGGAGCCGGTGAGCTGCAGACGATGTTGTTGTGCGTTTTCACCGTGGTTCGTTCCTAGTTCGTCTGGAAAACAAAACGTGATGAGAGGATGGCGAGAAAAAGTAGTGAATGAGCGGACCTGGTATGGTTTCATGGGTCACCGTTCCAAGTGATCTTATAAGCGCACAAAGGCTATCCTTTTGCTGCTTGGCTGTGCGCTGAGAGTTGGCGAGTTCGTCGCGAAGTACCCGAACAGTTTTGTGGACAGCGATACTGAGAGGGATGACACAGGATACGGTAACGGTGACAGAGTTCTCTCCACAGACGACAAGGTCATACGTGTCTGAGAGAGCCATGGAGCAAATAAAATGATCGTACTGGATGACAGACCCAATTTGTTGGCCAGTCGTGGTGCTCCAGAATGAGACCGATGAACCAGCCGAGGCTGCGATGAACGCGCCATTCCTTTCCAGAGCGATGCACCTGGTATTGTCGCTGCTGTGGATGGGCCATTTTGAGAGCGTGGTCCCGTTGGATGGGTCGAGACAGTGGATGTTGCCGTCTTTAGATAGAACGAAGAGCTGCTTGCCATCTATCGACCAGGCATGGGACCGGTTATAAAAGGAACTGACTTTGATTGGAGCCCTGAAGATGAGGTCTCCCTTCTGACTATTGTAGACGCAAACAGAGTCATCCCACGTAGCTGTGGCAAGTAACTGTCCGTTGGGAGAGAATTTCGCTCCGACCACATAGTAGTACTCGTAATTCAACTCGAGGACTCGGAGTTGTTCGCGAGTCGAGAGCGACCAGACACAGGCAGTCTTGTCTTCCGATCCTGTTGCGACTCGGATTTTCGTCCCATCGAGCGAGATGTCGACCGCATATACCCAATTCGAGTGTGCCTTGAACTCGGTCTTCTTTGCGCCGTTCGCCGCATTCCAGACGGTCACCCAGCCATTCATCATCCCGCTGACGATCCACTGTCGATCTCGTGACACCGCAATGTCATCAATACCACTCCCCGCGTCCATTGGCGTCCCCACTTCGGTGCCATCTCGAATACGCCACTTTCGAATCCTGCCTTCGCCGGCGCCAATGAAATACTCCCCGTCAGCAAGGACCGCGACTGAATGCATTTCTTTTCGACAATCGATTTTGATCTGTTTTGCTTCCTTTTCGTGAAGAGGAACCAGTGTTTGCAATCAGCTCGTCGAAAATGGGTTATCAATCACCTGGTCTACATCATACTTGACCGTCTCTGTTTCTGCTTGCCGGCCGTTTCGTGAGGAAGGTCTGTTTTCATCATTCTCTGTTTCTGTGAGTATCGTCCAATCGATTGACTTCAAGTTGCCCGTTCACTCGCTTTGCTGCCGCAGACCTATCCCTGAAAACATACCCAGTTAGAAGGGATGAAAGTAGATTGCGTGGTCGTCAACTAGCACACCAGGTGAGCGCGCGGTATTGCCTGCTTGCACCCACGTGTCTCCTCAGAATATCGAATCATGATCGACTCGCACGCAGAATCTCCTCGTGCCCTGGGCGCTTTTTTTGATCCAAATGAATGCAACCCTCGACCCTACCATCATCGATCTGATCAACCGCAAGTTGCACTTCAGTAAGCTCGTCGCCAAATCACTACTCCAGTATCATCGGCCGCATAGGTTCATGCACAAACACTGGTCCGCCACACCTGCATCGTGTAGGTCTGAGGACGATCATTCCCTGTACGCTCTAGCGTTCTCCTCCACATCGTCCGATCGATTGACTTGTCCATTCGCTCACTTTACTGTCGTAGACCTATCCTTGAAGACATGAAGTGAGGTCGATGAAAGTAGGCTCTGTGGTTGCCTTGAACGCTGGATGAGCCAGCAGTGCTACATCCTTGCACCCACGTGTCCCCTTATCACGCAGAATTACCTCGCGCCCTAAGTGCTTTTCTTGATCCATGTAAACGACCGTCATCATTCTATTTGCACTCCAGACTATTGCCTCAGTGAACTCGTCGCTAAATCCCTGTCCGATACACATCCAAACGCGCCTTTTACATTGTTCTACGACACCTTCAAGTTCACCATGCGGGCCTGAAGGTGATCACATTAACCTATCGTTCTTCAAGGGGCTACATCATCGTGGTATTGATTTCCACGTTTGTCCGATGGTTGCACTGTTGCTAATGGCAAAATCTCATTGGGAAACTTTTGATCGCAACCTTTAAGCGAGGTGATCCTTGATCACAGATAAACTTGGATAACAGGTATTATACCCGCCTATTTACTGCACCTTTCTGAATTTCTGCGTATCATTCTAGCAAGTGTGTGCACACATGCCCAATGCGCCGGGTACTCGCTACAATGCTATGAATCTATGTATCGTATACTCAACACACCTACTTAGCGTTCGTTATGCCAACCAAACCTCGACCAGATCTCCCCCTGCCCCGTCGACCTGACCAATTTGCCGAAAGCAGGGGCCGATTTCTTGGGCAAACTCAAGTACGCTACCAGGATCCTCGATCGATACGATGTGATGCACTGGTGGATCGTAAATGCTCTGCTCACCGGAGTTGCCCATGGCCCGATTTTGATAGAAAAACGTCATGGGGTAATCTCGTGTCCACTTGAAGTGTAGAGAAGTGGGTGTGGCTAGGGGTATTGACATACACATTATTTCCAACAGCGTTTGGGACCACGTAGGTCGATAAGCATGTACATCTGAATCTACTGTATGTCTACTGTACGGATGCCATCCATCATGTCACCTAACAGTGTCTCCTCCCGAACCTGGACCATGATCAAGCTATCCGTCGCTACACGCTTGTACTGCGTACGCCCCAACGGTGCGAGCAGCAGTGCACCAAACGGCAGCTTCAGCCGAACGACGAGCCGAAGCGCACGTGTTGTCTCGTCGAACAACGGTTCGCCGCAAGCGAAGTCCTCGTCGAGGAGGGGACTGATCCAGGGATGAATGAGCAATGCACCCTTCATCCCAGACAAGTCATCTCCAGTAACAATGTTGACATCGCCCAGCATGGGCGATGTCCCACGATAAACAGGGATATCAGAGTCGGCGTATGATTCGGAGAGAAGGGTAAGGTTGGCGACGGTGAAAACAATGCCAGGTAGTCGTAATCGACCAGAAACAAGTGTCAGGGTAGGCAGATCCCACAGTTGCTTGTAAAGCGTCGTAATCAAAGAGAGGTCGGGTAATGATGAGCGCAATGTCGTGGCCAAACTATCCATCTCGGCGCTCTTGATTGACACGGGAATGTGCGGCGGCGCGATCTTGTCGTAAACAGTGAGCTCGGCAGGGAGATAGCTGTGATGACTGCCATGACTGCCAGTCCATGCGAGGAGTGTGACGTTATCCGAACGCGTCAGGATATGCTCCAAGAGGCGACCGACGGCCTGGTTGCCCTCGCCATAGATGATTGGGAGTGCAACATTGAAGATGCCGAATAATGAGTAGGCCATGTCCTCCTCGCGTGTAGTTTGACGCTTCGACGCGAGATACAGCTTCTCCCGTGCCCTGTCCAGTCCCGGTCGAAGTGTCTCCAGCTCCTCCTTTGCAAAGTTCATCGCCCGTTCCATCTCCGAGAGGACGACTGGCGACTCCTTATGATTGAACATTTGCAATCCAAGGTAAGGCTTCCAGTCCTCGGTGTAGAACTGGACGACCTCAGACGCAAGATATTCTTGATATGTCCATCCGCGCGTGTTCCAGATGCTCCGCAATAGACAACCAATATCCTGCGACTCTGAGAAGACGCCAAGAAGGTGCACGACAGTCAGGGATGAGCCGTGATACCACTTGAACATGGCAACGAGCGATTCTTGCACGACGCCCTTGTCGAGCTGATCTACGCAACAAGTGTCGCTCCAGGCCCACTTGAACCGGAGAGCTCGTACCACCTTGCAGAAATTTTGAAGCTTTTCGAACGCAGGTGAAGACGGGAGGTCGTAAATCGACTTGTTTTCGACCACCTGGAATGTTGGCTCATAGGCCTGCCACCTGTGCGAGAACATGACATAACTGTAGAAATCCTTGACCTCTTTACGGATTCGTTCCCGGTCGAGCTGATGAGTCCGGGTCATCGAAGACCGCAGTTCATTGTATATAGCGAGTTGCTCGAATGCAGCTGCTTGCTGCGCTTTGTCATTTAGAAGACCAGTATCGGTGTCGATGAGCACCCGCGGCAAATGGCGGATAGTCTGTTCCACCGCATTTTGTATTTCAGGGGTCGCATCGACGTACCGATGGCGAAGTTCTGTACAAAGCCAATCAATATTATGTATTAGTCAGTGCGACCTTTAGGAAGACTTACCACGAAGGCTTGGATCGGGTGATTGTTCGAGCTTTGAAAGCATTATCCTGAACGTCTCGTATGCTTCACCGTAACGCGTCATACGGTGTAACGCAGCGTGCTTCCCTTCATACCCTGTGTAGGACAAAGGGTCGAGTTCGATGACCTGATATTCTGGATCAGCGTTTCCCTCTTGAAATCGTGAACGAAATACGTACCTCGTTGCTTTTCTTGAGGAGAACATCATTGAAGTTCGTCGGATTGAGTTTCAGTGCAGTCGAATAGTATCCTATGGCCTCATCGTGTTTCTTGGCGCCCCTTGCGATGTCACCCAGCTTCTCTAGCTTCTCAGCCAAACGCACACGAAAGTCTAGGGAGGTCCCTTTAGTGGATCACTGGTCCAGCGCCGTGGGCAGTTCTCACCATGTTCCCATTGCGTGCGCTCATCGTGAGTAGCATCGTCTGTAAGTTCATCCTGGGCCTGTCGGAAACACTCGACGGCCTCCGTAAGCCGACCGTCATCTTCCAAAATGCCGCAGATAATGCGATATACTGTAAACCTCGGAACCTTGAACTGAACCAAAAATAGGTCATCATCCCACGTCCAACCGGTCATGAAGAACATACCTCGGACGCCGCGCTCAATGCTTCCTTCCCTGGGCCTCGAAGCAGCATCTTCCTGGCCCACTTTGTTAGGACCGGTGTTGAGAAACGGAGCAACAGTGCAGTAGAGTAGGCTGAGACTGCTTCGTCCTGCTTATCGGCATTCGATGCCTCGTCTCCAACCGTCTCAAGTACATTGGTGCAGCCGTGCGCAAACTCTAAGGACAAAAATTGAATACGCAACGTTTACTAGCATTGTTAAAACTTGCCCTGCAGCCAGTCGGTAACGGACGTGTTGGCTCTTACATCGTCGGTTAATGTATTCTCCAGCTTGAGAAAAGAACGTGCAGCATCGTATATGCGACCTTGAGAATAGAGAGACTCGCATTCGAGCCTTTTTTCGTGCGCACAGTTGATCCGGATCGATAGATTGGCCTTCTCCTGAGCCTGGGTTAGTTGGACGCGCAAATCCTGGTTGGTATGTTCGAGAGATGCAACTTTAGTTTCTGACGAAAAGGTTCACAAGTGAAACACAAGTCAGGGGAGCTTGTATGGACACACGGGAATTTTCAAGCTGGACTTGTAGGTCTTGGATAGTTTGTTCGAGAGACGCAACTCTTTTGCCTGCGACAGGTTTGTGAGTGAAGTACATCATACGAGGCTTGACGGACGCACTAGAGTACATGTCCCGTTCCCGAAGCGAGTTGATCCATTCGTCGAAGCTATCTTCCTCCTGGTTGTCTAGATAACAAAACGCAGTGAGAGGAAGGCGAGTAAAAGGAGTGAATTCGCAGACCTGGTATAGTTTCATGGGTTACTGCTCCAAGTGATCTTGTAAGCGCACAAAGGCTATCCTTTTGCTGCTTGGCTGTGCGCTGGGAATCGGCGAGTTCGTCGCGAAGTACCCGAACAGTTTTGCGGAGAAAGGTAATGGTAGGGTTCACACAGGATACGGTAACGGTGACAGAGTAGTTTCCACAGACGACAAGATCGTTCATGTCTGAGAGAGCCATGGACCAAATAGGATGATCGTACTGAATGACAGACCCGATTTGCTGGCCAGTTGTGGTGCTCCAGAAGGAGACCGATGTGCCGGCCGAGGCTGCGATCAACGCACCACTCCTTTCGAGAATGATGCACTCGACATCGTTGCTGCTGTGGATGGGCCATTTTGAGAGTGTGGTCCCGTTGGATGGGTCGAGAGAGTGGACGTTGCCCTCAGAAGATAAAGCGAAGAGCTGGTTGCAATCTGACCAGGTAAGGGATCGGTTAGAAAAGGAATTGAGTTTGATTGGAGCGCTGAAGATGAGGTCTCCGTTGTGACTATTGTAGACGCGAACAGAGTCATCCTGCGTGGCAGTGGCCAGTAAACGTCCGTCGGGAGAGAATTTCGCTCCAACCACCCAGTCGTTGTGCTTCAACTGGAGGTGTTGTTCACCAGTCTCGAGCGACCAGACACAGGCAGTTTCGTCTTCCGATCCTGTTGCGATTTTCGTCCCATCGAACGAGATATCGACTGCCCATACCCAATTCGAGTGTGCCTTGAACTCGGTCTTCCTTGCGCCGTTCGACGCATTCCAAATGGTCACCATGCCACTCTCTGTCCCACTGACGATCCACTGTCCATCTCGTGACACCGCAAGGTCGAAAATGCCACTCCCCGCGTCCATTGGCGTTCTGACTTCGGTGCCATCTCGAATGCGCCACTTTCGAATCTTGCCTTCCTTGCCAGTCCCCACGACGTGCTCTCCATCAGCGAGAACTGCGATTGAATGCATTTCTTTTCGACAGTTGATCGTAATTCGTTTTGCTCCCTTTTCGTGAAGAGGAACCAGTCTTCGCAATCAGCTCGTCGAAATTGGGTTATCAATCACCTTGTCTACATCATATTCGACCGTCTCCGTTTCTGCTTGTTGACCGTTTCGTAAGAAAGGTCGGTTATCATCATTCTCTGTTTCTGTCAGCATCATCCAATCGATTGACTTGTCCATGTGCTCACTTTGCTGTCGCAGGCCTGCACTTGAAGACATACCCGGCTAGAGGTGATGGCGTGGTTGTCAACCAGCACGCCAGGTGAGCTCGCGGTGTCCATAATTATCGAAGCGTGGTCAACTCACACGCAGAATCTCCTCATGGCCTGGGCGCTTTTTTGAATGTAACCCTCGACCCTACCATCATCGATCTGATCAACCGCAATTCGCACTTCAGTGCGCTCATCGCTAAATCACTTTTCAAGCCGTCGGTCGCCTCCTGGAGCACATCCTCACACGATCAGACAGTATCACGCTTCTCGCTTCGACTGGTAATTCTGGAGACCAACTCGACTAAGTACCTCCCTGCGAATCTCACTGTCTGCGATCAAAGTATTCCACCGCATATTCTAGCACCGGTCGAGACAGCCAATATGGAAGACTTGGTCGAGACATTGCGCACGTCCCTCCCTGACATCTCACCAGCAGTGGCAATATACGAGCAGCTCTTCGGACATCGCTACGGTCGGGCGCAGGTCCGGGAGAGTGGGAAAGGGGAACGGAGGGAGTGTCGTCGTGACATGGCTGTCATGCGCCGCCATTGCGTTTCTATTTGCGAAGCTAGACGAGTTGTCGGGAGGGTTCCGATGAGTGCGCCAAAGGACGCGGTGTTATAGGTGATGCTGAGGGGGATCGAAATCAGACGAGGCGTGTCAACACGCAAGACGAGAGAGCGACGCGTACGCGATGCCGTCCAATCCAGCTTCCAACTGGACTTGACCATCTTGTGGAAGTTTCTCATCGTCCCAGTCCAAGACGGCCACCTCGGGGGTACATTTCGTCATCAACGGGTGATGCTGTGTTGCAAGATGGCAACACAGAGGCTGTATGAGTGCATGAGCAGGACTGGACACGGGTCGCGTGTGTAGTGATCTCCACATACATAAATCCGTGGTTATGACAGAACTAGCATTCTCCGAGACGCCGAGATTGAACGCCGAGCGCAACACGGCGGCCCTGATGGCAACGATACCCGTCTTGTCGAAGTCAAAGGAGGTCCTACGGATATCAAACACAATCGATCTGTCGAGCAGGGGCACACGCATGGTATACGACGAGGCAATGTGTTTCGCGTCCCTGACGGTGTCCTTGATCCCGCCCGGAGCGTGCCCGGGGCCGACAGGGGAAGCACACGGGCACGGGCATGGACATGACCGCAAATGGCGTGTTCCCAGTCTTGTCCCTCTCGCCAAGCAAAACTGGCTGATCGGCGTGCGTCGTACCGCAGGTTAGAACGTGCCGACAAGACGGCCTGCTTATGTCTTTGGATTTCTGGGCGTCGAGACGTGGCGGTCTTGGTATGGGTATCTCTTTGTACGCGGTGATGGTTCGCCAGGACATGAGTTTGGTCGGTTTAGTGATCACCGGCGAGGCGGTGTGCAGCGCGTGGAGAGACCAAGCGTAGTAGAGAGATCATCGGATATCTGTGATGTGATCAGGACGACTACAATGCTTTGAGCGCCCAATGAAATTTACCAAACCGACAACCTGCTCCGGTAGGCTCATAGCGAGGTGGCCACCAGTCTTTAACCATAGTTTCGGTCGGTCGAACGCAGGAGAGAGGAGAGAGAAGGGCTGGGGTTAGGGTGGTGTGAGAATTGGGCGAAAGCGCTTCGCGCTTTCCCGACCCCAAACGAATACGCAGGCACGTCCGGAGACGTGACGGGTGGGATCCGGACCGTAGTCGCGCGGCGGATGTTCGAGGAGTAATGCGCAATTGCGCTCGAAGCCTTGAGGCCCGATAGAGGGATGGTTGCGAATGCTTCAATTCTTGGTTTGAGGCAGGCGACCACATGCGAGGGAGAGCGGGCGGGCGGCCACTTGCATGCCGAGGCGCGGCTTACGCCGTCGACATCACACTGTGACAGTGACGCACGAGCTGTCACAGAGTATGACACTGCGAGCGAGGGCGTTCATCTTCTTGGAACTAAGCGACCATGCGAATTACTTAGCCAGGGCACTAGAACATACGTAGGGCTCGTCAGAAAGCAAAACACGGACCAATCTACATCTACTGTATATCTATCGTGCTGATGCCATCCATTAAATCATTCAACGACGTCTCCTCTCGAACCTGAACCATAATCAAACTATCCGTCGCCACACGCCTGTACTGCGCACGCGATACCGGCGTAAGCAGCAGCGCGCCAAAAGGTTGCTTGAGACGAACGACGAGCCGCAGCGCACGCGTCACATCGTCGAACAAGGGCTCACCGCGCGAAAAGTCCAGGTCGAGAAGTGGACCAATCCAGGGATGGATAAGGACACCTTTCATACCAGATAAATCGTCCTGAGTCTGAATGTCTACATCTCCGAGCATCGGCGACGTCCCACGATAAGTAGAGAGGTTGGATTTGTCTTTGAGACGGACGAGATCAGTAAGGGGGAAAACGATGCCGGCGAGTCGGAGTCGACCAGAAATCAGCAGTAAGGGAGGAAGTTTGTAGCACTGTTCGTACATTGCTGCGGCTTCTGGGAGGGATCTGCGCAATGTCTGAACCAAACTTTCCATGTTGCCCGTCTCGATCGGCGCTAGAATATGCGGCGGAACAATTTGATCGTAGACACTGAGGTCGGAAGGGAGGTAGCTGTGGTGACTCCCGGGTGTCCCGGTCCACGCGAGAAGTGTGACATTGTCCGAACGTGTCAGGATATGCTCTAGGAGCCGACCAACCGCCTGATTGCCCTCGCCGTAGACGACCGGGAGTGCAATATTGAAGATCCCAAACAGCGAGTAAGCTCTGTCCTCCTCGCGGGTCGTTCGACGCTTCGATGCAAGAAAGAGCTTCTCGCGAGCCCTGTCAAATCCCGGTTGAAGACTGACCAACTCCTTCATCTTGAAGTTCATTGCCTGTTCCATCTCGGAGAGGATGACTGGCGATTCTTTGTGGTTGAACATTTGCAGTCCAAGGTAGGGCTTCCAGTCCTCAGTGTAGAATTGGACGACCTCGGAAGCAAGATATTCTTGGTACGTCCACCCACGCGTGTTCCAAATGCTCTGCCACAGAGAACCTTTCACCTCCGACTTTGAGAATACACCGAGAAGGTGGACGACAGTAAGCGAAGATCCACGATACCATCGGAACATGGCGACGAGCGACTCTTGCTGCACCGATTTATCGAGTTGGTTCACACAGCACGTGTCACTCCATGCCCACTTGAACCCAAGTGTGCGGACAACCATGCAGAAGTTCTTCAGCTTGCTGAATTCCGGAGAAGCAGGAAGTTTGTAAACCGGGAGATCTTCGACAGTTTGGAATGTGGGTTCATGAGGCTGCCATTTGTGAGACAGCATGACATAGCGGTAGAATTCCTTGACTTCTCTCCGGATGCGTGGATAGTCGAGTTGAGTGGTCATGGATGACCGTAGCTCATCGTAAATCGGTAGCTCCTTGAATGCCACCGCTTGCTGCGTTTTATCATAGAGATCACCGGTGATTGTGTCGATGAGTACGCGTGGTATTTCTTGAATGGTCTCCTCGACCACTTCAAGAATTGCAGATGTCGCGTCGACATACCGACGACGACGCTCTGTATGAGCCTCATCAATATCCCCCAATGGCGAAATGTCATAGAAATGACTTACCGGAGAGTTCCGGGTCAGAAGATCGATCAAGTATCAAGAGCATCGTTTGGAATGCCTCGAATGCTTCGCTGTAACGCATCATATGATGTAACGCAGCATGCTTCCCTTCGTACCCTGTATACAACAAAGGGTTGAGCTCGATGACCTGATATTCTTGATCAATGTTGTCCTCTTTAAAATTTGAACAAAATACGGACCTCATTGCTTTTCTTGAGGAGAATATCATTGAGGTTCGTTGGATTGAATGTCAGTGCAGTCGAATAGTATCCTATGGCCTCATCGTGCTTCTTGGCGTCCCTGGCGATGTCACCCAGCTTCTCTAGCTTCTCAGCCAAACACACACGAAAGTCTAGGGAGGTCCTTTAGTGGATCACTGCTCCGGTGCTGTGGGCAGTTCTTACCATGTTCCCATTGCATGCGCTCACCATGAGCAGCATCGTCTGTAAGTTCATCCTGGGCCTGTCGGAAACACTCGGCAGCCTCCATAAGCCGACCGTCATCTTCCAAAATGCCACAGATAATGCGATATACTGTGAACCTCGGAGCCTTGAACTGAACCAAAAATAGGTCACCACCCCACATCCAACCGGTCATGAAGAACATACCTTGGACGTGGCGTCCAATACTTCCTTCCCTGAGCCCCGAACCAGCATCTTCCTGGCCCACTTTGTTAGGACCAGTGTTGAGAAACAGAGCAACAGTGCAGCGGAGTAGGCTGAGATTGCTTCGTCCTGCCTATCGGCATTCGATGCCTCGTCTCCAACCCTCTCAAGCGCAGTGGTGCAGCAGTGCGCAAACTCTAAGGACAAAGATCAAATACACAATATTGACTAGCGTTGTTAAAACTTGCCCTGCAGCCAATCGGTAACTGACATGCTGGCTCTTACATCGTCGGATAATGTATTCTCCAGCTTGAGAAGAGAACGTGCAGCATCGTATATACGACCTCGAGAATAAAGGGATTCGCATTCGAGCCTCTGTTCGTGCGCACAGTTGATCCGGGTCGACAGATCAGCTCTCTCCTGAGCCCGCGCAAGTTGGACGCGCAAACCCTGGTTGGTACGTTCGAGAGATGCAATTTTACTTTCTGATGAGAAGGTTCATGAGCGAAACACAAGTCAGGGAGCTTGTATGGACACACGTGAGTTTTCAAGCTGGACTTGTAGGTCTTTGTTAGTTTGTTCGAGAGACGCGATTTTTTTGCCTGCAACAAGTTTGTGAGTGAAGTACATCATATGAGGCTTGACGGACGTACTGGAGTATTCGTCCCGTGTCCGAAGCGAGTTGATGTATTCGTCGAAACTATCTTCCTCCTGGTTGACCGTACGCTGGGAGCCGGGGAGCTGCAGACGATGTTGTTGTGCGTTTTCATCGTGGTTCGTTCCTAGTTCGCCTGGATGACAAAACATAGTGAGAGGAAGGCGAGCAATAGGAATGAATGAGCAGACCTGGTATGGTTTCATGGGGTGCTGCTCCAAGTGACCATATAAGCTCACAAAGACTGTCCTTTTGTTGCTTGGCTGTACGCTGAGAGTCGGCGAGCTCGTTGCGAAGTATTCGGACAGCTTTGTGGACAGCGGTACTGAGAGGGGTGACACAGGATACGGTGACGGTGATTGAGTTGTTTCCACAGACGGCAAGGTCGTTCATGTCTGAGATAGCCATGGACCAAATAGGATGATCGTACTGGATGACAGACCCGAGTTGCTGGCCAGTCGCGGTGTTCCAGAACGAGACCGATGAACCGGACGAGGCTGCGATGAACGCACCACTCCTTTCCAGAGAGATGCACCCAACGTCGTTG
>JBBPOD010000665.1:0-15463 GCA_038091255.1 Tylopilus intermedius | reverse complement strand
ATCATAAGATGCCGGCATGTACATCTGAATCTATTGTACGTCTACCGTACGGATGCCATCCATCAATTCACCCAACGACGTCTCCTCCCGAACCCGGACCATGATCAAGCTGTCCGTCGCCACACGCCTGTACTGCATACGCCCCAACGGTGCGAGCAGTAGTGCACCAAACGGCAGCTTCAACCGAACGACGAGCCGCAGCGCACGCGTCGCCTCGTCGAATAAGGGTTTACCTCGCGCGAAATCCTCGTCGAGGAGAGGACCGATCCAGGGATGAATGAGGAGTGCGTCATTCACCCCTGATAGATCGTCTCCAGTTGCAATGCCGACATCGCCCAGCATGGGCGACGTCCCACGATAAACAGGCAAATCCGATTCGGCATTCGAATCAGATTGAGGGATGAGGGTTGCGATAGGGAAAACAATGCCAGGAAGTCGTAAGCGACCGGTAGAAAGTGTGAGTAGAGGGAGGTCATAAAGGTGCCTGTACAGCGACGTAAGCAAGGAGTGGTCGGTTAATGATGCACGCAATCCCATGACCAAGCCATTCATCTTTGTGGTCTCGATGGATGGTGGAACATGCGGAGGCACGATGTTGTCGTATACAGTGAGCTCGGCAGGGAGGTAACTGTGGTGGCTTCCCGCACTGCCAGTCCATGCGAGAAGTGAGACGTTATCCGAACGCGGCAGTATATACTCCAAGAGGCGACCAATGGCCTGATTGCCCTCGCCATAGATGATCGGAAGTGCAACATTGAAGATGCCGAATAAACAATAGGCCATGTCTTCCTCGCGGGTCGTTTGACGCCTTGATGCCAGATACAGCTTCTCGCGTGCCCTGTCCAGCCCCGGTCGAAGTGTCTGCAACTCCTCCTTTGAAAAGTTCATTGCCCGTTCCATTTCTGAAAGGATGGTGGGCGACTCTTTGTGATTGAACATATCCAGTCCAAGGTAAGGCTTCCAGTCCTCGGTGTAGAATTGGACGACCTCGGAGGCAAGATATTCCTGATATGTCCATCCGCGCGTGTTCCAGATGCTCCGCAAGAGACAACCAATCTCCTGCGACTCTGAAAACACGCCAAGAAGGTGGACGACGGTAAGCGATGAGCCACGGTACCACTTGAACATGGCAACGAGCGATTCTTGCACGACGCCCTTGTCGAGCTGGTTTACGCAACAAGTGTCGCTCCAGGCCCACTTGAACCGGAGAGCTTGCACAACCTTGCAGAAATTTTGAAGCTTTTTGAACACAGGTGAAGACGGGAGGTCGTAAACCGACTTGTTGTCAACCTCCTGGAATGTCGGCTCATGGGGCTGCCACTTGTGCGAAAACATGACATAATTGTAGAAATTCTTCACCTCCTTGCGGATTCGTTCTCGGTCGAATTGAGCAGTCCTAGTCATCGAGGACCGCAGTTCATTGAATACTCCGAGTTGCTCGAATGCGGCTGCTTGCTGTGCTTTGTCATGGAGCAGTCCGGTGTCGGTGTCGATGAGCACGCGTGGCAAATGGCGGATAGTCTGCTCCACCGCGTTTTGTATTTCAAGTGTTACATCAACATACCCATAACGAAGTTCTGTACAGGCCAATCAA
This sequence comes from Tylopilus intermedius, assembly GCA_038091255.1. Classification (NCBI taxonomy): domain Eukaryota; kingdom Fungi; phylum Basidiomycota; class Agaricomycetes; order Boletales; family Boletaceae; genus Tylopilus; species Tylopilus intermedius. Next base: position 13,869 of record JBBPOD010000665.1, on the reverse strand, counting down.
TAGTATGCATTAGCCAGTGCGACCTTGGCCAGTGGGAAGACTTACCACGAAAGCCTGGATCGGGTGATTGTTCGAGCTTTGAAAGCATCATCCTGAATGCCTCGTATGCTTCGCTGTAATGGGCCATGCCGTGTAATGCAGCATGCTTCCCTTCATACCCTATATAGGACGAAGGGTCGAACTCGATAACCTGAGACATAGGTCAGTGCCGTCTCTTTGACATTGAACAAAATACGAACCTCATTGCTTTTCTTGAGGAGAACATCATTGAAGTTCGTCGGATTGAGTTTCAGGGTGGTCGCGTAGGACACTATGGCTTCATCGTGTTTTTTGGCGTCTCTTGCGATATCGCCCAGCTTCTCTAGCTTCTCGGCCAGACGCATACAAAAGTCTAGGGAGGTCCTTTAGTGGATCGCTGCGCCGGTGCCGTGGGTAGTTCTCACCATGTTCCCACTGCCTGCGCTCATCCTGGGTAGTATCGTCTTCAAGTTTATCCTGGGCTTGTCGGAAACACTCGACGGCCTCCGTGAGCCGCCCATCATCTTCCAAAATGCTGCAGATAGTGTGGTATACTGTGAACCTCGGGGCCTTGAACTGAACCAAAAATAAGTCATCACCGCACATACAACCGATCCTAAAGAACGCACCTTGGACGCGGCGGTCAATGCTTCTTTCCCTGAACCGCGAACCAGCATCTTCCTGGCCCACTTTATTAGGACCGCTGCTGAGAAACGGAGCGGCAATGCAGCAGAGTAAGCTGAGACGGCTTTATCATGCTCATCGGCATTTGATGCCTCATCTCCAACCCTCTCAAGTGCAGTGACGCAGCGGTGCGCAAACTCTAATGACAAAGATTGAACACGCAACACTGACTCGCGATGTCAAAACCTACCGTCCAGCCAGTCGGTAATTGACATGTTGGCTCTCACGTCGTCAGATAACATATTCTCAAGCTTGAGAAGAGAACATGCAGCATCGTGTATGCGACCTTGAGAATAGAGGGATTCGCATTCGAGCCTCTGCTCGTGCGCGCAGTTGATCCGAATTGATAGATCGGCTTTATCCTGAGCCCGGGCAAGTTGGACGCGCAAATCCTGGGTGGCATGTTCAAGAGATGCAATTTTAATTTCTGACGAATAGGTTCATGAGTGAAACATAAATCAGGGGAGTTGGTATGGACACACGGGAATTTTCAAGCTGGACGTGTAGATCTTGGACAGTTTGTTCGAGAGATGCGATTCTGTTGCCTGCAACAAGTTTGTGAGTGGAGCGCATCATACGAAGCTTGATGGACGCACTGGAGCACCCGTCCCGTGTCCGAAGCGAGTTGATGCATTCGTCGAAAATATCCGCCTCCTGGTTGACCGTACACTGGGAGCCGGAGAGCCGGAGACGATGTTGTGCGTTTTCATCATGGCTCATTCCTAGTTCGTCTGGATAACAAAATGTCGTGAGAGGAAGGCGAGTAAAGGAGTGAATAAGCAGACCTGGGGTGGTTTCATGGGATACCGCTCCAAGTGACCATATAAGTGCACAAAGACTATCCTTTTGTTGCTTGGCTGCGCGCTGGGAGTCGGCGAGTTCGTCGCGAAGTCCCCGGACAGTTTTGCGAAGAGAGGCAATGGGGGATATGATGACGGTGATTGAATAGCTTCCACAGATGACAAGGTCGTTCATGTCTGAGAGAACCACGGATGAAATATCATCATCGTACTGGATGGCAGACCCAATTTCCTGGCCAGTCGTGGTGCTCCAGAACGAGAGTGATGAATTGGCCAAGGTTGCAATCAACGCGCCACCCTTTTCCAGAGTGACGAACAAGCCATTGATGTCTCCATGGATGGGCCATTTTGAGAGCGTGGTCCTATTGGACAGGTCGAGACAGTGGATGTTGCCGTCCTTAGATAGGGCGAAGAGCTGCTTGCTATCTAACCAGGCAAGGAATCGATTAGAATCGACTCTGATTGGAGTGCTGAAGATAAGGTCTCCATTCTGACTGTTGTGGACGCGAACAGAGCCTGGGTACGTGGCAGTGGCAAGCAAGCGTCCGTCGGGTGAGAATTTCGCTCCGACAACCCAGCGGTTGTGATTCAATCGGAGGAGTTGTTTGCCAGTCTCGAGTGACCAGACACAGGCAGTCTTGTCGTGTGATCCTGTCGCGATTTTCGTCCCATCGAACGAGATGTCGACCGCAAACACCCACTCCGAGTGTGCCTTGAACTCGGTCTTCTTTGCGCCGTTCGCCGCATTCCAAACGGTCACCAAGCCACTCGTTGTCCCGCTGACGATCCACTGCCCATCACGTGACACCACAATGTCGTAGGCACAACTCCCCGCGTCCATTGGCCTTCCCACTTCAGTGCCATCTAGAATGCGCCACGTTCGAATCTTGCCTTCGTCGTCACCGCCAACGAAATGCTCTCCATCAGCGAGGAACGCGACTGCACACATTTCTCTTTGACAATCGATCTTAATCCGCCCGCCTTCCTTTTCGTGAAGAGGAACCAGTCTTTGCAGTCAGCTCATCGAAATTGGGTTATCAGTCACCTTGTATACATCATATTCGACCGGCTCTGTTTCTGCTTGCTGGCCGTTTACTGAGGAATGTCGGTCATCATCCTTCTCTGTTTCTGTGAGCATCATCCAATCGCCTGACTTGTCCATGTACTCACTTCGCTGTCGCAGACCTGCCCTTGGAGACATAGTACCCAGCCAGAGGTGATGAAAGTACGCTGCGTGGTCGTCAACTAGCACGCCAGGTGAGCGCGCAGTGTTGCCTGCTTGCACACACGTGTCTCCTTATAATTATCGAATCGGGATCAACTCGCACGCAGAATCTTCTCGTGCACTGGGCGCCTTTTTTGATCCAAATGAGTGTAACCCTGGACCCTACCATCATCAATCTGATGACTAATTGCACTTCAGTGCGCTCATCTCCAGATTACTCTAGTGTCATCGGCCGCACAGATTCACGCGCAAGCATGGTCCGCGACACCTGCAACATGCAAGTCTGATGATAATGACCATTCCCTGCACGCTTCCGTGTTCTTGTCGACATCGTCTGATCGATTGATTTGTCCATTTGCTCACTTTGCCGTCGTAGACCTGCCTTTGAAGACATGAGGTGAGGTCGATGAAAGTAGGCTCTGTGGTTGTCTTGAACGCCGGATGAGCCAGCAGTGTTGCTTATTTACACCCATTTCACGCGGAATTACTTCGCGCCCTGGTTAAATGCAACCCTCGACTCGACCGTCATCATTTAAATTTGCTACGAGGTCATGAATCTATGTATCGTGTATTCAACACACCTACTTGGCGTTCATATTTGTCGTCACGCCAACCAAATCTCTGACCGGATTTCCCCCTGCCCCGTCGACCTGGCCAATCTGCTGAAAGCGGAGGCCGGTTTTTTGGGCAAGATCCCACGGCGAGCGTTCGTCGGGGCGTCGCTCTTGTAACCCTGGATCATGAGCGCCCCCGGCGGGCGTCTGTGGCATTTCTGTTTGCAGCGCTAGATGGGTCGCAATTTGAGAGTGGTAATGAGCACGCCGCTTCAAGGACGCAGCGTGTCTGCCGTGCTGGGTAGCATCGGCATCAGACGAGTTTCAGCGAGCAGGATGAAGGCGACACGTACACGATGATGTCCAGTCTGGCATCCAGCTGGGCTGGCACTTCCGGCGGGAGCTCCTCGTTGTCCCAGTCCAAGACGGTCGCCTCGGGTCATGTGGGCGCGATTGGAGGTGATGTCGTGTTTCAAGATTGGGTATCACAGAAGCTGTCTAAGGGCATGAGCAAGACTGGGGGCGAATTACATATGCAATATTCTGCACGCACCTAGTAGATCCATGGTCACGATAGAACCATCCTTCTGACTTTCTGAGAGCAAGCGTTTAATTGAGCGCAGTGCGGCGAGCGTGATGGCGACGATATCTGCCCCTGCACCCAATTCCTTGAAGATGTGCCGCGCGTCGGTGCTAAAGAGTGATGCGTGCAAATGCGCGAGTGGGTCGCCGGCTTCTGGGAGCTGAACGACCCCTCGATGCGGGGCAGTGAACCAGCGGTGGCTGTACACTTCGAAGTTCGAACCAAAATGGCCAAACCTTATTCGAGACACATAAAAGAGGATTAAAGGATTTGAAGGATGCGATTCGGACGATAGGTATACGGTAGACGCGGATCGGTCAATAACTACTACATCATTATACCTTTGAGAATCCAACTCAACAGATTAGACTCTGCGTTGACCTCCAGCTTGGAAACCGTACGAGAACGAGGTAGAAATAGTTCGTAACGCTGTTTGAGCCGAGTCACTCGGTGGGCCAAGGCTTGGAGACAACCTTCGTCCGCGTATGAAACACGCTGCAGAGCACAGTGGATCGGGGAAATCTTGAAGTAGTATTGGCGTACATAGTCATGGTCTCCGGCGATGTCGGTGGAGAGCGTGAGGACAGTGTTATTATGTCTACAGCAACAGTGAAAAGGACGTAGGTGACTTACGACGCCGACCAGTGTTGTGAACGTTGCAAATTCACTTTATCAGGAGAAAGGCGCGACAGGGAGTGAAAAGATGGGGCCCACTGCGGTGCGCGAACTTGTGGGAGGGGAAGGAGGCCGATCGGAGGTCGTCCACTGGTACTTCCGCCCATGAGTGTGCAGGTATTTGACGACGCATATAGTCCAACTTGTATCACGTTTGTCACACTTCACCCGCTACTACCGGCGAATCGAAAGGCTACACCTTGATGGCAGGATGACGCCGCGCGGTTTCTGTTAGCGCGGTAAACGCTGCAAAGTAACTGGTTTTGGGATCAAAACGACGGACACGGAACATACGAACCCAATCATCTTCGGGCGCGGGGGTTGCAGACGGGTTTACTGCCATCCAGACGGCGGGCTTGTATCTGTCCGGCGAATGACACTGGCGGAGTATTTGGCGACTAACGCGGGTGTCGGGTGCAAATTTCGACGTTGGCGATTAGTAGATTGGATCGACCAACGAAAGGCGAGTGGGGGTACATTTCAATCAAGGGAAGCGCCAGAGGCAAGAGGCGATACTGCGTGCGAGTTAGAAGACACGTGCGTAGGCGACAGAGGCTCACCTCAAGCGCTGGTCGACGTCCACTTACACACATCCTGCCATTTCTATTGGTTCGACGTCCAGGTAGGTATGTGGTCAAACGCACCCGTGCGACGACTGCGAGGTAGGTTAATGCGCAAGGCAATCGATTAGGCGACCCTGACGACAACCGGAGAGCTTACTAGGATATTGGGTGAAAATCATGATGGTCAACGTTTCTCGCCAGCCTCGGGCTCAGCAGATGGTCTCCACAAAGGGGAAACGACGATTGAGGATGATGTAGTCAAGGTGGTTGTAACTCCCTTTCCGACGAGTAGAAAAGACTGATTGTCTTCACCGAAAGGAAACAACACCGGTTTTAATCGATGTTCGAAACGATGTTCGTTCAGTCGCGTTCCTCACCGACGGGGAGCATGTCGTGAACGGCGACAGTGAAGGGAATATTCGAACGTGGCGCATCCAGGATGGCAGCGAAGCAGGAATGCCAATGGATGCGGGGAGTCGAGTTTGTGACATTGCAGTATCGCGGGATGGACGGTGGATTGTCAGTGGGACACAGGATGGCTTGACCATTGTCTGGAATGCGGACACTCGTGAAAAGGTGACCGAGATCAAGGGACACGGGAGTGCGGTGAATGCAGTGGACATCTCACCAGACGGGACGAAAATCGCGACGGGGTCGAACGACAAGACCGCCTGCGTCTGGTCGCGGCCGACTGGCGAGCAACTCCTCGGACCATTACGACATGGCTCGTTCGTCGTCGCTGCGAAATTCTCACCCGACGGGTGTCTCTTTGCGACTGCCACGTCGTTGCACGACTCTGTTCGTATCTACGGCAGTCTGAACGGCCACATCCTCGTCCACGTTCCGATCCCAATCTATTCATCTCTGAACCGATCCCTTGCCTGGGCAATAGACGGAAAGCAATTCTTCGTTCTATCCCATGATGGCTACATCCACTGTCTCGACCCATCCAACAGGGCCGCGCTCTCAAAGTGGAGCATCCACGGGGGCAACAACGCAGGCGAGTGCATCGCCTTGGAGAGCAATGGCACGTTGATTGCAGCCTCGGCGGGTTCGTCGGTCTCGTTCTGGAATACTACCACCCACAAGCAAGTCGGGTCTGTCATCGACTACAGTCACCCAATCTGGTGTATGGCTATTTCGGACTCGAATGACCTTGCGGTCTGTGGAGAACAATCCATGACCCTTGCTGTACCTTGTGCCACTCTTATTCAAGCCAGTCCTGCCGCCTATCGCCTCAAAACTGTACAGGGACTGCGGAAACTCCAGCGCACAGCAGAGCAACAAAAGGAGAGCCTCTGTGCGCTTATAAGTTCACTCTGCGTAGCCCATGGAACAATACCTGGTGAGTGCGCTCATTCACAATCCTGTTTACCCTCTCCTCATCTTGCTGTCCAGACGATCCGGGAGCAAATCTTTATGAAGATGCTCAACAAGGACTTTACCGGCTATCCGACATGGACTCAATTAGTTTCGATGAATGCATTGGCTCGCTTCGTGCGATTCTTCGCGCACGGGACGAGTACTCTAGTTTGTTGATTCAAACCACCGACGCGCGCTCTACCAACAAGTATCTCTCAGACAACAAAATCACATCTTTCGAACAAGCCATCCAGGAACTACGCATTCAGCGTTGTCAGTTTCAGGAAAAAGCCGATCTTTTCACCCGGATCAACCACGCCCACGAACGTAGGCATACATGTGAATCTCTTTATCTTCAAGGTCGCATACATGAAGCTGCACAATCCCTTCTCGAGATAGTCAGTATTGTAACCGAGGACGTAAAAGCAAACATGTCGATTACCGACTGGGTGGATGGTGGGTTTGACGTCACGACTCAGCAACGCAATTAATTCCTGCCATTAGAGTTTTCGCATCGTTGCATCATCGCTCTGGAAAGGATTGGAGACGAGGCATTGAAAGCCGACAAGCGAGAGGGGGCACTTGCAGCTTACAATACAATGCTGTCAATCATTCCCTCCACGCCGAACACAGTACTGATGAAGTGGATGAGCATAATGCTGAGTTGTGGCCCAGCAAAGGAAGCATTGAATGCCGCATTGAAGGTAGACTTTTCATGACCATTTACGAATCGATGGGTGATCCATTTGAGTTTAGCTCAAGGTTCCAAGGTTCGCAGTGCAGCGCGCTATTTGTGGCATGCTGGAAGATGATGGTCGGTTCATGGAAGCTGTCGAGTGTTTCCAACAGTTACAGGATGAATTGGTAGAAAGCAGTGGTACCCAGGGTGATAAAGCACAATGGGAACTTCGTAAGAGTACCAACAATAGCATATACCTGTCGCTAACTCAAGCTCCACGTTAGAGTTCCGTGTACGATTGGCCGAGAAGCTAGAGAAGCTCGGGGACACCGCGAGGCACTCGAAGAAGCTCGATGAGGCTGTTACATTCTATGCGACAGCGTTGAAACTCAGCCCGGTGAACTTCAATGAAATTCGCCTCAAGCAAAGCGATGTTGTGTGTATCTTATTTAAGATTGTAAAAGGAAAACACTGATCCTTTCTATCAGAGCATCGAGCTTGATCCATTATCTCACCGAGGGTACGAGTGGAAGCATGCCGCGCTACACGGCTTGGGGTATTACAGCGAAGCATTCAAGGCATTCAGTATGATGCTCTCGATCCTCGATCAATCTTCCAACGCACAACTTCGCGGTAAACCTGTCTACGACATTTACCGTCATGAGGTATTGATTTGGTTCCCACAGAACTTCGTCGTGGGTATATCGACCCGACTGCTGCAATTCAAGAGGTGGTTGAAGAGATCACACACGATATGCCACCCATCCTCATTGACACCGTGACTGGCGAGCTCTATGATAAAAGGCAGCAAGTGGCAGCATTCGAGGCACTCGCGATGTATGACGAGCTGCGGTCCTCGATGACCACTCAGCTCGACTATATGCGCATCCGAGCAGAAGTGCAAGGGTTCTACCGCTACGTCATGCTGTCCCATAGGTGGCAGCCTCCTGAACCGACATTCCAAACCATCGAGAATCTCTCGATATACAGCCTCCCACCCTCCCCCACATTCAGCAAGCTCAGAAATTTCTGCAAAATAGTCCATACTCTTGGATTCAAATGGGCGTGGAGCGACACGTGCTGTGTGAATCAACTCGATAAAACAGTGCAACAGGAGTCGCTCGTCGCCATGTTTCGATGGTATCGCCGCTCATCGCTCACTGTTGTCCATCTACTCGGCGTTTTTTCGGACTCGCAGGAGACTGGGCTTCTCCAACGGAGTGTCTGGAACACCCGCGGGTGGACTTACCAGGAGTATCTTGCTTCCGAGATCGTCCAGTTCTACACGGAGGACTGGAAACCCTACCTTGGGCTGAAAATGTTCAACCATAAGGAATCACCCATTATTCTGTCGGAGATGGAGCAGGCGATGAACTTCAGGACGGAGGAATTGGTCACTCTTCAACCCGGGTTCGACAGGGTACGTGAGAAGCTCTATCTTGCATCGAAGCGTCAAACGACGTGCGAGGAGGATAAGGCGTATTCATTGTTTGGCATCTTCAATGTTGCACTCCCAGTCATCTATGGTGAGGGTAAACAAGCGGCAGTAGGTCGCTTGCTGGAGCACATCCTGACGCACTCCGATAATGTCACACTTCTCGCTTGGACAGGCAGGTCGGGACGTCACCACAGTTGCCTTCCTTCCGACCTTGCCGTCTATGATCAAATTGTTCCACCGCACATTCTTGCGCCAATGGAGATTGCCAATGTAGATCACTTGGCTAAAGCGCTGCACACATCCCTGCCCGATATCTCGCTTGCCGAAACAATGTACAAGAAGTGCCACGCTCTTCCTCCATTGTCGCTTGTTGCTGGGCTCCGACTCCCCGGTATCGTGTTCCCGCTCTCTGACCCCGTCCGTGTCACCCACCGCGAGGATAAATCTGGTTTCCTTGTTTACCGCGGGACTTCGTCGATGCTCGACGATGTAGAGATCAAGACTAGAGACAAATTGCCTGTGCTGAAAGGTCTCCTCCTGATTCATCCCTGGGTCAGTCCCCTCGTCGCCCTGGACTTTTCGCATGGACAACCTCTCTTCGATCTCAAAACGCGCGCCCTGCGGCTTATTGTCCGGCTCAAGCAGCCATTCGGTGCGCTGCTACTCACCCCGGTGACGCATGTGCAGTATAAACGTGTTGCGACGGACAGTTTGATCATGGTTCGGGTTCGCGAGGAGACGCCGTTGAGTGATTTGAAGGATGGCATCCGTACGATTGATATACAGTAGATGCGGGTCAGCCTGTGACGAGTATCACGTTATACTTTGGGGTCCCAGGCCAGCACCGTGACCTGTCGCATGGTCACTAAAGGCAGTCGCAAAAATTAGAGTTAAACGTTGAAATGACTCGTACGACGAAAATGGGGGCGACTCAGAGCGGTGACTCCAGTGACTCGGAGCAGGATGGCACTTGCCAGTGATCACAAACATGCCACTCAGCTGTAGTGGCGGTGCGGCCATGGCCGAACCAGAAGTGACATCACGGTGTGACATGTGACAGCTCGCAGTGCGTGCCATGTCACAGAGATGGCTGCCTGTGAACTCGGAACTCCACAGCTTGCTACGCAACCTCCATGACTTCAAAAGGTGTCCACCTTCTTTATCGGCCCAAAGAGAGTGGCTTATGAAATGATTGCACGCAAAGTTTCAGGTCGACGGCCGCTACCCCCACGAACAAAATCTTTGTTTGCCAAATTTGATCGAGGACTTCAAGTTCATGTTGAGGAAACGGAGCTTTATCCACCTGAATTATACTCCAAACAATCTGTGAGTGCTGCCATTGTTATTGGTCGAAAAGTACTGGAGCTCTGCCTTCCAGGACACCCCCATCGATTCGCATCCTTAAACAATCTCGTTATTTACCTTTCCATTCGATACGACCAGGTACAAAAGGAGGAAGATCTAGAGGAGGCGATTGCACTCGCACGGGAAACACTACAATTTTGCTCATCGGGAGAACCCGGTCGATCGCAGCCACTAAACAACCTCGCCGTCTGTCTCTCCACTCGTTACGACCTTCACGGAGAAATCAGAGATTTTGACGAGGCCGTCGTCCTCGGGAGAGAAGCACTCCGGCTCCATCCACGTGGTTATCCGCATCGACCTCAATCTTTGAACAACCTCGCTGTTGATCTCCTCAATCAATACGAGCGACTCGGGAGTATGACAGACCTGGATGAGGTCATTGCCCTTGACAGAGAAGCCCTGGAGCTTTGTCCACTCGGGAGCCCTCATCGATCTACCTGTCTGAACAATCTCGCCGTTGATCTCTTCACTAGGTATAAACAAATTGGCGGTGAAGTAGACCTCAATGAAGTTGTTTTCCTCCACCAAGAGGCACTGGAGCTTCGCCCACCGCCCCATCCCTATCGACTGCAGTCATTGACTAACCTTGTGATTGGTCTCTCTGCTCGCTTCCGGCAGCTCGGAACAGTAATTGACGCGGACGCGGCCCTTGTTCTACACCGAGAAGTCCTCGAGCTTTGCCCTCAAGGGCATGCTGATAGAGCCATCCATTTGGATAATCTCAGAAATCTGAGACTAGATCTCTGCGCTCGGTGCGATGCTCTTGAATATAGCGGTCACTTGACAGAGGCGGTTGAGTGCTTCCGACGGATACAAGACTCAGATAAGCTCATTGAGAACGTTTGGTGCTCCCACGACGAGCAAGTGCAATGGGAACTTGGTAAGAGGTCGCAGCGGGGACACAGCCAGGCCTGACATCTCTATCAGACTTTCGAAAGCGCTGTATCAAGAAGCTAGTGAAGTTGACAGATGCCGAACGCAATGGGATCGCCACGCAGTCCTCAAATGCTGAGGAACTAGACCCAATGAACCCTAACAACTTAGAGACCCTCTTGGAGTACAGTGACGAGGTGCCCCATGGTTATGTTCAAGTTATATATTACCCACTTATTCGGAATATCAGGTTATCAAGCTTGATCCTTCGTCTCATATAGGGTATGAAGGGAGGCACGCTGCGTTACACGGAATGGGGCGTTACAGTGAAGCATACCAGACGTTCAGGATGATGCTCTCAATGATCGAACGATCTGCTAACCCGCAAATTCGCGGTAAACCATTTTTTACCACATTCCACCAACCTGAAGATATTGACTGGGTTCCTACAGAGCTCCGACGCGAGTATGTCGACGCGACGCCTGCAATTCAAAAGGCGATCGGGGAGACCATCCGGGGTGTGCCACGCGTACTCATAGACACCATCACTGGTGACCTCTATAATAAAACGCGGCAAGCGGCAGCTTTCGAGGAACTCGCGATCTATGATGAATTACGGTCCTCCATGACGACTCAGCTCGATTATCGGCGCATCCGGGAAGAGGTGCAGGAATTCTACCGCTACGTCATGCTATCACACAAGTGGCAACCTCACGAGCCAACATTCCAAACGGTTGAAAATATCTCGATATTCGAGCTTCCAGCTTCTCCTACGTTCAGCAAGCTCATAAATTTCAGCAAGCTAGTGCATACTCTTGGGTTCAAGTGGGCATGGATCGACACGTGCTGCGTGAATCGGCTCGATGAAGCAGTGCGACAAGAGTCACTCGTCGCCATGTTTCGATGGTATCGCGGCTCATCGCTTACTGTTATTCACCTACTGGGTGTTTCTTCGGAATCGCAGGTGATCGGTTCTCTCCGGCGGAGCATCTGGAACACTCGTGGTTGGACCTACCAAGAATATCTTGCTTCCGAGACCGTCCAGTTCTACACGGAGGACTGGAAACCCTACCTTGGGCTGAAGATGTTCAACCATAAGGAATCACCTATCATCCTTTCGGAGATGGAAGAGGCGACGAACTTCAGGACAAAGGAGTTGGTTAATCTTCAACCTGGGTTTGACAGGGCACGTGAGAAGCTCTATCTTGCATCGAAGCGTCAAACGGCCCACGAAGAGGATAGGGCATATTCATTGTTTGGGATCTTCAATGTCGCGCTCCCTGTCTTTTACGGCGAAGGAAATCAGGCTATCGGTCGCCTCCTGGAACATGTCCTGACACGCTCGGATAATGTCACACTTCTTGCTTGGACTGGCCAGTCCGGGAGTCAACACAGCTACCTTCCGTCCGACCTGGTTGTCTACGATCAAATCGTTCCGCCGCATATTCGAGCGCCAATGGAGATGGCCGATGTGGGTGACTTGGTCACGGCATCGCGCACAACTCTGCCCGATATCTCACTAGTCAAAGCATTGTACGAGCGGTGCAATGCTCTCCCTCCATTATCGCTTTTGGTTGGTCGACTCCGACTCCCCGGGATCGTTTTTCCCCTTGCTGACCTCGTCCGTCTCTCCCAACCGCAAGAAACCTCCAGCCTCATAGCCTATCGTGGGACGTCGCCAATGCTCGGCGATGTCGAGATTACAACTAGGGACGACTTGTCTGGGTTGGACGGTTCCCTTCTTATTCACCCCTGGATCAGTCCCCTTCTCGACCTGGACTTTTCGCGTGGGGAACCCCTGTTTGACGAGGCAACGCGCGCACTGCGGCTCATCGTCCGACTCAGGCAACCATTCGGCGCACTGATGCTCGCCCCGTTGACGCGCGCGCATTATAAACGTGTTGCGACGGATAGTTTAATCATGGTTCGGGTTCGTGAGGAGACGTCGTTGAGTGACTTGATGGACGGCATCCGTACGGTGGACATAGAGTAGATGTGGGTACTAGCAGGGTTCCATGCTATTTCCATGCTGTCGTTGAAGATGATCGGTACCCTGCGACTTGATGGTCGACGGATCGTATCAAACTCATGTCACGAGCACTCAACATGCATACGGCAGATCGACATATCGCACTTCTCGACTTGGCGATCTCGCTCGGTGATCCTGGTCCGCTTTGGGTATCACTCTCTAACGTTGTCCTTGTGCTGCTAAATCGCCCATGACACCATTATGGCGTCATGCATGTATTCAACCACCAAAGGAGACAACAGAGCGTGTGAGATACAACAACACCTAGGATAAAGTTCTATATAGACAAGCGTGAATACCTCGAAGAGAGTATCGAGGAGAATCAGAATAATCAGGGGTGAGTTGTGAGACGATAACACAGATAAAGAGAATATATGAAATAAAAAAAAGTCGTACAGACGAGAAGTATTCGTGCCGCGGGCAACTGTATTTCAGTGCACGATACACAGCATAAAAAGGAACACAACATAAAAAGAAACCAAGACCAAAAGGAAAGACGTGCCGATGACGACTCACATATAACATAAATAGTACATTGATATAATGCACATGGACCTGACCACCAGAGAAACGAAACGCGTCGGCGGCGCGCCACTACGCGACCCGTTCGCGCCTGGACGCACCGGTGCGCATCGTCAACCGCCCCTCGTCATCGACACCGCCCGCATGCGCACTCCGCTCTGCCTCCTCATACGAAGGCAGCCCGCGCATGCTGGTCAGGGGCGTCACCCCGCCGATGAACCCACGCGAGGCCACGTCATAGTCAGGCACCTCCGTGAACGCACGGTGCCACAACGCGCTCTCGGGGACGCTTTCGGCTGGCAGGAGCGTCGCCGTCGGCGCTTGGGACGGCACCGGCACGGATGGCCGCGGTGCATGCGTTGGCGCACGGTGCACCGGGGCGTGGTTCACATCCGCCAGTGACGTCAGGTTCGAATGCGAATTCGAGCGCGAGGAGAGCCAGCCCGGGGAGGTGAGCGAGATATGCGGTTTCATCTGGATGCTGAACAGCCCAGGGAGA
>JBBPOD010000664.1:0-15466 GCA_038091255.1 Tylopilus intermedius | reverse complement strand
CGTTGGACAGAGCTTTGTGGTGATCTTGTTGTTCAGATGCGCCTTCTTCCCGTACGCATCATGCAACAGAACCATGGTGGGAATATCGCGGAACCTCGTTTGTGCAGATTAAGTTACGCGGCTTACGCCCAGGCGAGTAAGTACGTCAGAAGTGGCCACAGCACGGCATTCTCAGGCTGCAGGACCCAGCCGCTAATCTGCCAGCGTCCGCGTCTACCTTCATTTGTATAAGACCTCATGGAGCCGATCCCCAGTACCCCCTGATATTGTTTTCACGCTCGAGCGATGTCCGTCAGGCTTGTATCCGAGGAAACGCAGATCGACCTCCTTCGTCTCCAGTTTTCCAAGGTATCGATGTTCTCTAGCGTCAACTCGATGGAACCTAACGACTTCCTGTTGGGCGCTACAGTTCCTCAATGGTAGGGCTCCGTTGAATTTCAGCTTGGCCGCTAATATCTGAATCTCCTTTCTGCAGTTGCCGCGCTCGCGGCTGCCGTACGTGCAACACTCTTAGAAATCCACTTGGGTCTGATAGGCTTGCTCCATTCAGGCATTCGATTACTGTTTGACGTTCACCAGAGAGGTTCTTCAACTTCATTTATGCATTCTATGGTTCTCAAGCACCTCTCCAGGTAGAGTATGTGTGGGGCACAAAGTGGGAGACGACACGCATCGTGTTCACATTGTCAAGATACCTCTCACTCATATCGTGCTTACTCACTTGTTATGGTTCGTTTTCACTTTCTTATTTTATCAGGTGTCTGATGAAAGACGTTATAATTTAGACGCTTTGGTCAACGAAGGAGTGAGTATGCTCGTTGTTCATCATGGCACCCCATTTTGATTCCTGTTTCCAGTGTGGCGCTTTTATTATCGCGATAGGTGGTATGGCTATGTTTCGACCGAATGAACTTGCTTTTTGAGAGGCTTCCTTAAGCCATTTACACTGCAAGCATCATCTTCTCGGAGGGAATATTGATCCTGCGCACGTATGCTCTGTGGGCACGCAGTAGACAGGTGCTCATTTTCTTATTGCTTTCGGCGGCGGTAAGTCTTGGTTTCATCCTACGTATACCGATGATTTTAATCTTCATTTCAGGCATTCATCGCAGGTGCTGAGGTGACGACACGGCAATTCAAAATCGTTTTGCCTGGAGATACCGCCTCGTCTTATCGTCAGTCCCATCAGTTCATACAGGCACATTGCTGACCACTAGCTGGATAGAATTTTACTCGTATCTGTGCACTTACGGAACTTCGAGGAATGCCGCGATCCTATATGCCTTCTTGGTAGCATACGAGATCCGTAAGTAGCTCTGGCCTCTTGTAGCTCCTTGTCAGATCTGACTTTCCTTCAGTCCTCCAAAGCATGTGTTCGTGGAGAAAGTTTCGAACCTATCGCAATGTCCACAGTAGAACGCTGAACACCCTATATTGGGATGGGATCTTGTACATGTCATGCGTCATCGGTAAGTGCTTCCACTATTAACCGGACAACATTTTGATCCGAACGTGTCGACTAGTGGTATCAGGAGCTAACATGACTGTAATAGCTGCTGCACCGGTGAGTGTACGCGACTTTTCGTTTACCTCAGTGGCATTGAGCACAACAGATTACATACGTTCCTGCATTAGATACGTTCGTAACTTTTTCTCACACCCCAGGTATTTTGGTTCCTGACCCCGTTAAAGAGCCCAGGTGGCTCTTCACAGCCTCCTTGCGTCTCGGATCTTCTTCAATCTCAGGGAGTGCGATAAGCAAATCCACACCACTGCGGAAGAGTTGTCACTGGAAACTCTGCGTTGTCGTGCTCGTTCAGCCGTCGATGCTACGATACAAGGAGAAGTCTTGCACGTTGCGTGATCATATACTGTCATGGTATTGACGTGCGTGTAGTCCTGCTTGCATTCGGTTGAAAACTGACACGGAAAACTCAGCGGCTGGCCGTTGTTGATATCAAGGGTGTACGCATGCTGAATTTGAATGGCAACCCTTTTCGATGCACAAAATGTATCACTATGAAGATGCGTAATAAGTCACTGGAGGCTTATTCTTCATCTTTGACTTTACGTCTCTGAACGTCGAAGAACATGTAGCACAGCGTCGAGAACATGATGATCAGGGCTGGTATTTAATGTTCGTGCAGACGGCGACTCGTACGGCGCGGACCGAGGTTTCAAGTGGTTGGACTTCCTGTAGAAACTTCCAGCTCGATATCGCGGATGACGGGGTCGACAGGGAAGGAGAGGACACTGTCAGCTTCTTGGATATGTGTATGATGTGAATGACCACGCACGGAAGCTTTGGTAGAATGACGTCCGAGTCGCTCACGAGTTCTGCAAGTGTGCACGAAGCGGCTCGTTAGAACGTGGAGCTCACTGGGCCGACTGGCCGTGAAGCCATTCTGAGGCCTGCAATGTTACCACCTTGGTTCCCCTAGATCCACCTGATAGTGTCTCAAATGTGGAGCCACGGCTGCTCTGCCGCTGCAATGGTCCTCGAACGGCAGCACGGTAAATCTAAGTCACATCACAGATGGAACACATCAATTCTGACGGTACAGACTGAGGCACAGATCAGACAATGACAACACTGTATCCATTTGAAATGTAGAACGAAAAAGAAGACCTCTAGATTCGCAAGACATTCCGAATCCACGAGACAGCCTCGCGAATCCAAGCTATGATGCCCGCTGAATTTCGTGCAGGCGTTTCCCCTTGCTTTGGCTGGAGCTCTGGTCGGGTACAGCTAGAAAATAGCTGATAGAATTCGTCGGCCGCTTTCCTGATCTCCTCTGAAAATTCTGTGTTGGGCATCTCGTTCGACGAGGTGAGCGTGAACTGCAAATAATCTGTGATTGACACCCTCTTGTGAGTGACTTGAATCGAAAATAATGGAGGTCGCCATACCGTCAAACCCGGTCATGTAAGCGACTCCAAACCCATTGGGGTGGAGCTCAGCCCATCCGTACACGCTAATATGACTGCTGAATACGGAGCTTGTGAAGAGTACGAATTCTGAAGCGCGGGTATTCAACGGGTCGGCGAGTATGGCTTGAGGCATCGATGAAGAGGGCATGACTTGCACAAGACCTGAAGGGTGGTCCGGGATTCGTCCGACATAAAAGAAGAACATGCGAGTAACGTACCAAACAGGTGCTTGTTCCAACCCTCACCTCTGGCAGCCTCGGAAACAAGCTTCTGGTGTTTCTTGACCGCATCACGCAAGAGCCGTACCCTTTCCTCCCTCGTCGCTGGATATTGCGTGAGTTGCGGAACGAAGTGGATCCGGAAACACCGTCACAACTCGCCTGTGGCGCCCAACATGGCTTGCACGAACGCGACACATTCCTCGGTGACGACGTCGATCGTTTCCAAACGTCCCTTGTAGAATCTTCTAGTCATAACAATCTCGTGTGTACACACCGGCCAAGGCATGACTGGGCCATGTTCACCACCCAGCCTTTTCGCGAGTCTTGCATATGCAACCTGTACGAGCATCTGAGCCCATCCATCGGGACCCACGCCGAATGCCTTGATGGCAGCCTTTCCGTAACTCGTCCTGAGGAAAGATAGGGCCTTTGAGGATGCAAGTTCCCCTATGGACTGTTGAGCGTTTGCGATTGCCTCGTGGATTTCAGGGACGACCGTCAGATCGAAGTCCAATGGTTCCGGGGTTGCAAGGCAGGATGAAGGCATCAACTGGATATCCGATTCGGGATTTGCAAGGAATCCTAAAATCTCGTCGCAGAGGCGGATATACTGTGTTCCGTCAATCATGCTGTGTTCTCCCATGAGCCCTGCCACGTTGTTATCGAATACTATAAACTGGACGGGTTTATCGACATAGCGCGAGGAGAGGCCGCGTGACATTGCGATGGGATTCGTGGGCGACTGAGTATGCCAAAGTAGTTAAGTCATCGTTACGGGGCAGACAAGACAGTCCTTTACAGCAGAAAAATACTCACTGGCAGGGTACCATGCCAAAGAGCCCTCGAAACATCGACATCGTTCTCTGGAGGTGGTGTGGAATCATCCAAAGACACAACAAAAGCGGATGAATGAATCTCGCCAAGGATGGTCGCATTGTGTGGGACGGTTGATAGAAGTGCGTGATCCTACACCCAAACAGACTTTTGAGAGCTCCTGTCGCCAGAATAATAGAGCACGTACCTTGGCCCACGGTTCTCTATCTTGGCAGGTCAATACGCCGACTGCAGGATATTCATCCGTGGTATGGTCATATATGTGTTGGAATTGCCTGTGATGCATATATGCGCGTAAATGACGAGATAATGCTGCTGTAAGTTTCGGGAGGACTTGGTCGATTAAAAAGCACAAGCCTCACCTAATTAAATCACCTATTCCAATGACCTCTTCCCCAACTTGAGCCTTCAGCTTCCAGAAACGATTCTTGCGGATCACGATGACGTGTCCGAGATCGTCGTGCGGATTAGCGTTGCCAGCGTAAGAGACGATCCAGTCGATGCCTTGCGCGCTGGGGAGACGGTGACAATCGAACATCCAACTGAGCTGGAATCAGTGATTAGGTATGAGGAACGTCAAGGGAGACAGACCGATAAGCGTCCATACAGAGCTCCACGCCTTTGACCATATCAGAAGCTAATTTACCTGAACGAAGCTTCTGCCTGAACAACATAGCGGCATAAGTGATGCCGGCAGCACGAGCGGCGGGTGTGTGAGGAAGATGTGCAGGCTGAGGCTCGAAACCAACTGTGAACGAGAATGAAATGATAGGAAGGTCGGGAAAGCGGTGGTTATGCTTACAGTAAGGTGACATATTGACAACGATCTGGGGGATATGTCAAAAAAAATAAAGGAGAAGGAATAGGTGCTAACAGGGCCTCTCCAAGGAAGAAAGCTTGCATCATCCCACAACTCTTCCAACCAGTTATCTGTCTCGTTCTTGCGCTGGAGGAGAACCTCCTGGAGGACGGGGCCAGCGCCATCGGCGTGTGCAAAGTCATCCATCTTGTTGCATAGGGAGGTAAACTCTTCTTCTGAATGGGCGAGATGGCGAACAGCGTTCTTGAATTTTTGAAGCGTAGCCTCCAGCGGAGGGACAGGAAGACGCGGGAGGGTAGACGATTGGTGCGCAAAGTTCGGTATCAAAGGGGCGAGTGCCCTCCAGTTTTGCGGGCGAACTTGGCGAGTCATCTTGGAAGCGATGAGTCTGCCCAACCTGAAGTGCCTTGTTATACGCTCGCTTTTCGGCTCAACGGTATAAATGAGGAGCTCGAATTACATGGTTCGACTCGGAGGAAATATGCATGTTGTGTCGTGAGATTCAGAAAGTCACCCGACAGGCGAGATTACTTTTGGGCCCACTGCCGGGGTGAATGAGGGCCGCCCATGTCGAAGAGGCGAGTGGCACGGAAGGTTGATTGAATGTTTTTCGACTGCAGAGTAGTACTGCCGAAGGAGTTACCATACCTAGTACCTACCTATCCTTTTTCGACGAACCATAATTGATGATTGATGAGATCAGTGACGATTTACAACAAAATGACGGGTTCATCACCCTGATTCCTGTAGACAGTTACCACCAAATAGTGGTGCAGACTATAGGTGGTGAAGAACCGATACTAGTAGCAGGCTGATTCCAACCGTTCTTGCCTTGCTGCAACTGCTAATTCACGAAGTGTCGAAGTTCCGAAGTCCAGACCATGAAGTTAACGGGCGTGGGACCGAAATATTGATTCCCGATACGGACGTAGAGGGACCAGTTACGACAGGACCCCGGATAATCATCCCCAGGTAGAAATCGACCTTTTTGACCGTTTCACCCCGATCCCAATCTGGACGGAAATTGCTGAAAATCGGCTCCAACCCCGATCAGGCATCTGGCTGCGTCCGGACATTCACCGGGACGCAGGCAGGGCCGATCCCAATCCGGACGATGTGGACATGGTCGGACGAGCTCGCAGATGCTGACCAGATAGTGAAGCAGTTAGTAGATATTTTATTCGGCGTTCGTTCGAACACACCCGTCGGGTTGACAAGATGAGGTCGTGCCCTCACACACTGTGATGACGACGACAAAACGACGCGCCTCTGCGCCCACCCTTACCCATCCTCGTCCTCACCCACCTGACTGCAACGACAACGCGATGATGCTGCCTCCGTGCCTTCGCCTCACTCACCGATCCGGACAGTTTGGCGAAATCTTGTCCGGATACCGAGCCACTTTTGCGGATCGGGGTTCTATAGGCATTATCCGGGGTCCTGTTACGAGTCGTGTCTGGCGCATTTTGCCTTCGAGTTGGATGACTCGGTTTCAGATGGTACGGCCACGTTGTCATATTTCAGTGGAGTTGCGGAATCGCGCCGGAGTCACCGATAAAACAGATCATGAACCAATAATAAGTTGGTTGTCTGTTTCCTCCTCGCTAAACTGGAATCAAAGAAGCTATGAATGCACCCACGCCTGAAAATGATGGTGGCGCTCCAGGCTGAGTCTCTTGAAATCCTCGGAATCGAAGCGCGTGCGGGACAAACGTTGATGGCTGCAGTAACATCTGGCAGCCCACAGGTCAAGGAAGTAACCAAACGTATCGCTTTGTTGTGAGCAAGTTGTCGTCGCTCTGGATGGTACATTAATCTGTACGATTATTGAATTGTATGTTTTCCGAGGCTAATGCAAACGATGGCATTGAGGTTGATGTGACCTCCAACGGCTTGTACTCACCGTGCGATTAGTTGCAATTGTGGCCGTAGTAGCTTCGAATGGTGTTATTTCCGGGACAGAATGAATCAGGAAGTTCGAATTCCCGGACATTGATACCCTCCGCTACCGGCACGTGATCAGTTCAGCGCGACTCGGAGAGTGGAGCACAAATAGCCAACCTGTTCCCACCTTTGTGAACAAAATCAACGTCGATGAAGGTTCGGTCAGGTAAGTTTTCCAAGGTTACAACTCGAAAAGCTTAGTTAATGCTAAAATAGACGGTCCAAACTAGCTCCGGCGCAGATTCCAGTGTTTCGCCAGCATCCTTGTCTGATTAGCACAGGACTATAGCCCGAACAAGGAATTGCGCGGCACCACTAGAAGCGAACCGGGAACCAGATAAATGATACCTAGAGATTGTTGTTCAACGGGCCGAGCATCTGACATGGCTGCTTTAGCCACATTGAGGACTCCTGCCCGAGTTATATTTTATTTCACTCATCGCCCCGCCAGGTCACCTCACCTCACTAGGTGTGTCGGAATTATTTTCCATCGCGTCCGAAAAATTGTTTTGTAACCGGCATACAGCCCCCATGATCGATTCGCGTTAATGCTTTCCCTACCGAATCTCGAAGCCCCAGTATAAATACTGTCTAAATGTCTCTGGTGTCCTTCACTATCTGTCATGTTGTCTTCTGTGCTTGTCCTTCTCTCAGTCTTTGCCGCCGCTGCCCAGGCAGGCAAAAGGGGTCTCTGCTGGCCCTGGTGTAAGCACCCAATGAATGTCTGTCCAGCTTGTAATTGACGTCTTTTTTCTTTAGACAATAAATCTCTGTATGGTCCCCTCTAGAGCTATGTACCCGTCGCTTGACCGATTTGATTCGTCACAGTAACCCTGGCGTATTTAAAACGTCAGACGGCGAAGTAGTTGCTATGTCTGTTGTTTTCAGTTTCATGGCCTCCACCGTTCACCCGACATTCACCTAGCTATGACTATGAGACCTACCCACCGGCCTCGACTAATGGTAACGGCGGACTCGGTTTTATTGGCATGCAACGCTGCCTCGACTGCACTTCCAGTCCGATCAACCAGCTCTATTCGCGCTGGCAATCCCAAGGGTGGGCAAGTGAGTCTTTTCATCATTATTTTTTAGCTGTATTGTTCGTCTCACCGGCCTCGATCACACATAGCTGTGTTCACCTTGAACGAGCCGGATGCCGCCGGTATCTCACCCACACAAGCTGCTTCTTGGTACATCCAATACATTAACCCTCTTGTAGGATGCATGTGACTAGACTAAGCCACACTTCCGCTAATGGGAACAAACAGGGCATCAAGAAAGCTCTTCCCGCAGTAACTTCGAGCTCAGCGGCTGGCCAGGGCTTGAACTGGGTCTCCGAGATGATTTCTGCCTGTGCTGGAAAGTGTTACTTTGACTACATCAATCTGGTAGGTTCATTACGAATTCTGCTTTTGGTTAACAATCCACTGATCTAGGTACTATTCCCATTAGCACTGGTACGGGTAGGTGGCCCATTTTCTCCTATTTGTGGCACGCCTGAGCAAGCTTGTCCAGACCTTCGTTTGCAGGGTTCCAGAGTTACGTTGAGTCCGCGCACGCCAAGTTCCCCGTAAGTCCTGATTGAGATATTTGCATGCAAGACTTAGACATGCGGCCACAAGAACAACAACCTGGTTATCACCGAATTCGCTCTCCAGAATCCCCCCGGTGGCCAGGCTGACCAGTATGTTAATTTCGATCCGCAACGAGCTACTTCTGACGTTGAATTCCATAGGGTCGCATTCTTCAAGCAGGCTTTGCCCTTCCTTGACAGCGCGCCTTACGTGGAGCTCTACTTCCCGTTCGTGGCCACCTCCCCTGCCTTGCTCCAGGCGAATGACGGTGGCGCGGTATCCTACGTGGGAACCGGGTCATGCCTTTACAATGACAATGGCACTCCCTCCGCTGTTGGCGGTGTGGTGATCTAGAAGTTTTCTTGTGGCTACGGGGAGTTCGTAGTTTGGATTGGAGCTATTTACTTTCTTGTGATCGAAATTCATCATGCCCATTTTACCCCTGGGCAGATCGCGTGTTAGTGCTGGAGGAGATGTGACTCGCACGGAAGGAAAACTGACTATCGAGTTGGTAGGCTTGGCAGATTGTAAGTGGTAGTCACAACTGGAGTAAGAACTTACGAAGGCCTTTATTGGAATCATACGTAATGTGCCAGGAACATCCGATGAAAGACGGAGCATCATGATCTAGCCCTGTCGCACTGGGTTCCGCGGTCGAGTTCGGGCAGAAGACGCCGTTCGTGATCCACATACCCTGGGTGCGAGCGATAAGTGACGACCCGCTCGGTGCTGAGCGCTGAGCGCTGAGGGTCCAACTTGCACACGATGCTGCCTAGGGAGACACTCTTCCGAGTCAGGTGCACGAGAGAGGGCTGTGGTGTTGAAGCCGAAGCGGTAGCGGGGCAATGGCGACAACATCAACATTATGTGGTGGTTGGTCATGCCATGCATAACCTGCTCGTTTGGGTATCACTGCCAGTGAACGATGATTCAGCGAGAACTGGATTAACCGTCAGTCAACCGGCTAAGTAAAGTCTCTCGTGAATTCACTGTTGTTTGGTCCCGGCCGGGAGGGCGGTGCCTCGCAGAAAGTAAGCCTGAGTGAGGCATTGATTAGTTGATTCGACTGAGTAATGCGGACCGAGTTGACGGTCAACTTTTGAGTGCCAGCACCCGGGCCTAGTGACTTTTCCTGACCGTTGAATCTGAATCTTAGGACGTACTTGATTCATTGAAAGCTTGTTCAACTTCAAGTTGTGTGAGACACTTGGTACCTACTAGTAGTAACCTAAACCAATTTGAGTCTCAGAGGTTCGTGCCAAGTTTCCCACCGTCGATACTTGCAGGGCTGACAGCTCCCGTCGAACGCGAACGCACACGAAATGGCCGAGCAGTACTCCGCCAACATCGCCGCAAGATGACTGTGCAGTGTACACGTTGCACACACGGACTACCATATGATTACAACCGGCAAGAAAGCGGTCCCCTCTGCACCCGGGCTGGCATCCTGGGAAGCGTTCAGCGATATTTATGTACCAATCATCTCAGACTCATCCACTCAATCACAACTTGCCCTCCTCCCTCCTAAACTTCACGGCGCGACAGTATGATCCACATTGGAAACATGTTGCTCGTCGCGTTAGCCTCCCTGGCCGCCCTTGGGCTCTGGCCGCTTGTCCAATACCTCTACCGTGAATTCACTTCTCCTATACGCCATCTACGCGGTCCTAAAGGCACGAGCTGGATTTATGGAAATATGAGAGACATTTTCAATGCCGTGTGTTGGTTTCCCATAGACCTTGTCTTGACTGATCATCTTATTCTTCCCGATTCTAGGAGAACTCGGAACTCCATGAACAATGGGTGAAAGAATACGGGAGTACGCTGAGATACAAGGGCTTATTCAACGTATGTTACTCTACCGAGACCTCCCCCCTGATACTGAACACGGTCGTCCTGTAGAGTAATCGACTCTTCACCATGGACACACGTGCCATCAACCATGTCCTCACCCACAGTAGCAACTATCAGAAGCCTGCCCAGGTTCGATTCAACCTGTCACAACTCCTTGGCAAGGGTGTGTTACTCTTTGATCGTCTTCGAACGTCCATGTCAATCGAGGATTCTAGGCGTGCTCTTCGTCGAAGGTGCTCAGCACCGGCACCAGGTTGGTTTATGTTTCCTTCACATCCGTTTCTACTTACAATTGCCAACAGAGACACATAATGGTGACTAGGTCTGCTAGAATGCACCAGTCATTTGATTGAATGATCATGTAGAACCCTGCGTTCGGTCCAGCACAAATTCGAGAGATCACAGATATCTTCCTAGAAAAAGCTATCCGGGTACGGGGTCTTTTATGTGTTTTGCGCATCACTCAGCATAGCCAACACAGCTCCGTGATGTCCTTTCTTCTGAAATTGCCAAAGACCCAGCCGGAGTTGCCACTAGCACTCGTCTCGACATCATGCCGTGGCTGAGTAGGATGACACTTGATGTTATCGGTCTCGCAGGTAGGTTATGTGTATCTGTCTCCCGATATGGCATACTCAACTATTCAAGGTTTCAACTACAATTTTAATGCTCTCAACGCGAACGAGAAACCAAATGAACTTCATGAAGCTTTTTCCACTGTTCTTGGGGCGGGCCAGGGATTTGGTTTCCTCCGTATGTTGCAAGCACGCTTCCCAATCTTACGTATGATCGTAAGTACCATGAAAGTCCTTAGCTATGAGTATGCGCTTATCCTCTCTATACAGCCCAACGAGAATGCACGCAAGGTTCAGGTTGCGCAGCGAACAATGACGCGTATCGGAAGAGAATTGCTATCCAAAGCCAAAGCGGCAGCCCGTGCGAGCGCGACAGAAAAAGGCGAGATTGAAAAGAATAGGTTACACGGCCGGGACTTGCTATCACTGCTGATCAAGGCGAACATGGCAACTGACATCCCCGACAGTCAGAAACTGTCTGACGAAGATGTTGTGGCGCGTGCGTGTTCCCCTGTTTACGGTCTTGGATACGTAAAGTCTTATTTGTCGTACTGCAGAGGTTCCCACGTTTTTGGCAGCTGGCCATGAAACTACGAGGTGAAGGCACTAATATCTCCTGAGGGCTCTCTGGACTTGACGACGATTCAATAGCACCGCGACCTCATGGGCACTCTATGCGATGATGAAGGCACCTGAAGTTCAGGTAAAACTAAGGGAAGAACTTCTTTCCGTTGACACGGAAACACCATCAATGGACGAGCTTATGGCACTTCCTTACCTTGATGCCTTCGTGAGAGAGACACTCCGTGTGCACTCACCCGTTCCAAACACGTTGCGGACCGCGATCAAAGACGATGTGATACCGGTTGAGAAGCCTTATACGGACAGATATGGTGTCGTCCACGACTCTATCAGGTATACCCCATACTTCTTAGTGCGAGTTCAATGCATACCGTACTACTCCATACAGAATCCACAAAGGCGACTCGCTCTTTATCCCCATCCTGGCGATCAACCGGTCGGAAGCACTGTGGGGACCTGATGCGCACGAGTTCAAGTACGTCCCTTTTTTGGCTTGAAGTGTCCGGTGTTCTCACGAGTTTTATCACCGACCTCAGGCCAGAGCGGTGGCTAGACATTCCGGAAGCCGTTTCGCACATTCCGGGTGTATGGGGCCATCTCATGACCTTTCTGGGTGGGCCCAGAGCATGCATCGGATACCGATTTTCCTTAGTTGAGTGAGTCCACCTTTCGCCTTGAGGGTATCCATCCTGCGCTTATCGTTCTCTCCGCTTCGTCGCGCAGAATGAAAGCGATCCTATTCACGCTCGTACGCGCGTTCGAATTTGAGCCTGCCGTGCCTCTCAGCG
This sequence comes from Tylopilus intermedius, assembly GCA_038091255.1. Taxonomy (NCBI): domain Eukaryota; kingdom Fungi; phylum Basidiomycota; class Agaricomycetes; order Boletales; family Boletaceae; genus Tylopilus; species Tylopilus intermedius. The sequence goes on along the minus strand of JBBPOD010000664.1, from coordinate 3,343 downwards.
CTATCGGTAAAAAGTCGACGATGGTACAGCGCCCTGTTTTGCGAAGCGATCCCAATAGGCCTCAACTGCCTTTGGTCATTAAGCCGTATAGGCGGAGTTGAGGTTGCTAGCGCGTAGATGCTGGCCGTAGTTGGTACGTTGTGCTTCATGGTAGTTGATATTTATTTCGGAGAACAAGGATGCGGTCGTATGCACGTCTCGATATGTTTGCTTGCATAGTTTTTCCATGTGAGTCAAAATTTATGTAATGCACGAACGTCACCAGTGGCACATGCCATACATCGGGTACTAGTAGGTGACTCCGTCATCACCACCATGACACACATGCAAGTTCATACATCCTCCGAGTCGTTCTCCTGGCATCATGCGTGCACGCTTGAGCTTCTGCGGAGGACAGTTCACACTTCAGATCTTCAGATCTCAGAGTCAGCCACCCAGTGAGGCTGACATGAAGTTACAGCGATTGGTCTTGTGTATGCGGGGAACACCTTTAATTCTAAGTACATTCCACTCGTTTTTATCATATCCATGCTTCCCGACACTCCTTTGGACGATCCATTCCTTAATGATGCTTTCGACTTTTCCCGCTATCCAACTTTCAGGACCGTGACAAAGCATGCAAAATGGTCCAAGGTGCGTCGCTTTTGCCCACAACGACCCGTTGTTTGATTCACAGGATATATGAATAGAGACATCGTGGACGTGGACGCCTAGCCTTGTTCCCGGACCCTGGTCGCGACTCACCCACCAAGGCGCTACATCCAAGGAACGTCTCGGAGCCACAGCTCATATCCTCAACCAACTACATGAGAGAATCGTGGTTCACGAGCATCACATCTGCATGTACTGCCGACGACATTGCAAAGCTCTCTGGCTCCATTTCTAGTGACGATAACCTTCCAAGGCTTCATCGCAGTCAAAGCGCCACCGTTGACTGTCAAACTCCTAGTGACCGTACGTGGTATGGAGTAGACGACGACCAGACACAGAAGACATCGCCCACACTCTGTGAGGATTCTCAGGCTTGCGACACTTCCGAATCCGCAGACACCGAACCAAGCGTATCCAAGAGCGAGGAGGACTCATTCTATAGCATGGACTCTGCCGATCAGGACGCCCATCCTACCTTACTGTCTATGCCAATAATCCCTCGAATCAAACTGCAACGAAAAGCCACCGTGAGGAATCCGGAACCTGCACCGTCGCTTGATGATGTGCAAAATCAGTCATTCCTTTCTCCTCGGATCCAGGATCTCAGGACGCCAACAAGGATGTCTTCCCGTCGTCACGGTCGTATTCTCGCACGAACCTGTCAGCCGACCGAGGTCTCAGACGCCATTATAACCGGTGATGGTGCGCATGGTCTCAATGGATCTCGACGATCCGGGAACGATTTGGGATACGCATGCTCGGCGTCCGAACCTATGCTGAGTTCTGTATGCCCATCAGATGATGAGGGAGAACCCCTGTTGAAGAGAGAGGCCGAAGAATCCCCCCACTCTGACGTGTTGTTATCGTTGATTGACGAAGTGGGTTCGTGTCCTGGACCACCTGGCGATTCAGAAGCCCCGGAATCGGACGTCGGTGAGCCTGCCAAGTCGCAAGTCCCCCTTGAATGCCAGACACGTAGCCATCGACGGTCTTCCATGAGCTTCTCGATATCATTCAGTAGCATCATGCACGCTGTTGCAGGCGGATGTGTATCTATTGACCACCTCCTTCGCAAACCCAGGACGAGACCCAAGTCCACCGCGAAACGCACACCGGATTGCCACGTCCCAAATCTGCATGACCCGACGTCGAAGTGGGCTCCCAAGCAGGGGCAGATCGTCATCAAGGTATTCGTACCCTCTACGGACGATATCTGGAAATTCCGAGTGCCTCAGGACATCAGCCTCGCCGATTTCCGTTCGAGAGTCAGGCGCAAGCTCGGATTCTCCGTTTCCTTCAGTGGGAGCCTCTGGGACGAGCCCAAGTATTATTTTAGGACGGACGAGCGGTTCAAATCGTGGGTCGAGGGGCGGATCAGGTTCGGGCGGAATTTACCTGTCGTCGCACATGTTCCCCCACCGCTGCCATTCGTAAGGCTGAACATGGATCGGGATGGCTGCGAGGTGTGGTGTTATGCGTAAACAGGCGGCCGATATGCGGTCCCATGCTTCCAGGACGCCTGTAAATAAGACGGAATATTTAGTGACATGCGAGTGAAAGAAGTTGTCCAGCACTGACGAGAGGCCGGAAGGCTAAGAAAATGTCTCGCGGGACGTCGCCAGAAGTCATAGGTATTATCACTCTTCCAAAGGATCCGAGCGATTGCAAATTCATCTGTCCGCGGAGAGCAACGGGTGGCGTCTTTGCCACGTCCTTAAAATGAAAGAACGAGCACCCGCGCTACCACGTAGCGTTGCGAAAACCGGTTTTCCGATCATCAATATGAGGTGCGGGTCTCCGTTGGGGAAAGACACGATGTATCGGCGAGAGGGAGTGTGAGCTGTGTGCCAGCAGACGTTCATGCTCCTCTTCTTCCTTCGTCACTTCCATGGCACCTCGAACGAATCGCATTCTACTCGGTTGCAACTAGTAAGATCTGCGCGGTTTCCGAGCTGGAAGTCGTATGGAGACGCAATGTGTGGACTAGCACCCTGGATCATTTCAGAGGGAAAGGAGGTGTTTCAACTACTTACAGTCTTGCGGGTATAGGTTCAAGTTGGCCACTGGCATGCCAGCAACAACTGGTGCAACTTGAAACAAAGGGGGCGTTGATCGGAACCGCCAGTGGATGAATTGGTGGGTTCCAGCGTTACAACTTGAAGAATCTTCGAACTTCCGATGGCTAAAGGTTTCAAGGATGAAGCATCGATGAAGCGTTTCCAAATGTTCATGCCTTGTTTAGGTCGCTTCGTTTACAGGAAGAGTGGAAGAGTCGGACCCACAATCATGATGTTGTCCTATTCTATCACACTTCCATCATCTTCAAGTAAACTGTAACTCCTTATTCATAGCAAAGAGGAAGTCTTCTGGTAATTCAGACAGAAAGTGTCAGAAGTCGACATGGAAAACCCGATTATCGGTGCGTGATTCAAGTCGCTACCACATGTAATCGTTCCGCGCTGCCGTATTTTTTTCCGACTCGATCATAGGGAATGAAATATTTGAAACTGCATTCTGGCCTGCCGCGCAGCAAGTCAATTGAAACGTGAAACAGAAAACCGGATTTGAAACACATGCACACGAGCGATGGCCGGCGCCAGCTTACCAATGTATCCAGTATCATCACTGTCACTGCTTTTCTTTTCGGGGCAGCTTTCGTGGACATCATGCGTTACAATCTTGTGGCAACTTG
>JBBPOD010000663.1:0-15473 GCA_038091255.1 Tylopilus intermedius | reverse complement strand
CGAAAATGCGCACAGACCACCTACGACGGTCCAGGGATGGTATTTCTACAACAAGACCAAAAACTACCGGCGAATGGCAGCAGGGCTGCGAGAAGGCGGGCTAAATGCTATGAAACTGAGTGTCGCTGCACTGGTTTGGGTAGGGATCGAGGACGGGTTAGAACGATGCGAACAACCGTGGACCGAGGCGAGAGAACTGGGGGCTGGTCTTGGAACGGCGAGCGTTTTCGCGGCTGTGTGTGAGTTGTCTCGATGTCTTTGATACAATGGTATTCTAGACACGTCCGGAACGCTCTAGATCGGCTTCCGTGGCGTTCGGGTCGTCAAGCGATATGTCTCGGGGGGATTGTCGGTGGAGGGATGGGATTTCTTCGGTGGGCGAGGTCGCGCTTGGAGGCTGTTCAGTCCGGGTCATCGTAGCCGCTGCCAGTGTCAAGTCCCAAGGTCCGTGCGCTTGTACGTATTACTACTACATACTAGTACGAGTGCCCCAATATGCATGGCGAGCGACAGCGTTTCATCGCACCTTATTGCAGATGACGGAGCGACGATAATCCCGGCTCCACACCCAGAAATGTCAGATGGCAACGCTCTTGTTATACCATCAACATCGACGCCCACACCTACGCCCCCGTCCTCGACACGGTCCTCGCTCTCGTTCTTGCCGCTGTCCAAGGCGATGATCAAGCTATGGCCGTCCGTGCTCGACCAGCTCACGCCCCGGGCCACCGCTGATGGCCGTGAGCGTCCGAATCCCTTCGATGTCCCGGACGCCGCGAGCGCCACCGTGCCGTCTTCGTCGTTCGCACCACCCCAACATCAATCCAGTCATACGAGTCCGTCGCTCTTCTCCCCCCCCTCCGTCCACCACCATCTTCTAGCGACCACTCCAGCAGCGATCTCGGCACAAGCCGATGTTACGCCGCCAGGCCCCCTAACGCCTCAATCCGGACCATTTGTTGCTCGCATTCCTACCACGCAAATATCTCTACATGCACCAGACTTTTCCATGCGAAACATCAGAAAATCATCACAACCTGCTGACACTATGGAAAACAAACCCCATACGTCATCGTCATCGTCCTCCACGTCTTCTACCAGTGCTGCGCAGACAGCACAACCATCTGCCCCATCGGCAACATCCAAGGGGCAGATCCACGTCAAACTCATATCCGCGCGTGGTCTCAACGTATCCTCCATACATGCACGTCCATACATAGTCGTGCAGTTCGAGCAGAACGAGTTCGTCAGTCGCGATCCTACGGACGAGACAGACAAGGAAGTCAAGGGAACTGCCACGGCGCTATCGAGGACGTCCTCCTCGAACGCCCTAACCGCGCTCAGTGCCATCGGTATATCGCGACCGCCTGGGAAATCGAGCACGAATACATCGCCCTCATCCTCTCTCTCGTCGTCGGCAAAAGCGCCGTCCCCAATACATCCGTCCCCCCAAGGATTATTTGGCCGTGTGTCAGCACACAATCCTGTATGGAAACACGAGGTATCCTTGTAGGTGCTAGACGCCGATCGATCATCTCTGATCTCTCACTCCATCTATAGCGATGTCACCTCCGAAGAGTCCTTGATCACCTTCAACGTTTACGATCGTGTCTCAGACCACTTCTTCCTCGGGACCTTCCAGATCAAACCTGTATTGATCCATGACCACACTGTTGATCAATGGTTCAAGTATGTACCGTGCTTCTTAGTAGTTCCCCATCCCTTCTCTCTCCCACATCGCTACTCCTTGCTCAATTCACTAATGCAGGCTACTGCCGTTTGAAAACGAGACCGTGAACGGGGAGATGCGTGTGCAAATCACATTCGAGCAATACAAGGTACGTGCCACGTTGCTTCCCACCCTCTGTCACGCTTCTGGCCTGCTCTTCACACAATCGTGGTGCATGGCAACGATGCTAACCCCATCATCTACACGTGGCAGACTAAGCGAGCGCTCGCCCCACGCGACTTCGAGTTCCTCAAACTTATAGGACGTGGTACCTTTGGCAAGGTCTTCCAGGTCCGAAAGAAGGACACGAAGCGCATATATGCCATGAAAATACTTTCAAAGAAAGAGATCATTGCCAAGAAAGAGGTGGCACACACAATTGGTGAACGCAAGATACTTCAGCGTTCTCTGGAGTCACCGTTCCTCGTGGGCCTGAAGTTTAGCTTCCAGACGGACACGGACCTATACCTCGTCACCGACTTCAAGAGCGGCGGCGAGTTGTTTTGGCACCTACAGAAAGAGACGCGTTTTACTGAAGAACGCGCTCGATTCTACATTGCAGAACTCGTTCTCGCCCTGGAACACCTACACAAGTACAACATCGTCTACCGTGATCTCAAACCAGAGAATATCCTTCTCGATGCCACTGGACATGTCGCGCTTTGCGATTTTGGACTATCCAAAGCAGACCTTCGACCTGACGAACTCACGACCACGTTCTGCGGTACGACGGAGTATCTTGCCCCCGAGGTACTGTTAGACGAACACGGATACAGCAAATTGGTCGACTTTTGGTCGCTTGGTGTGCTTCTATTTGAGATGTGCTGTGGATGGAGCCCATTCTATGCAGAAGATACACAGCAGATGTATAAAAACATCTGTTTTGGCAAGATACGATTCCCCCGCAATGTAATCAGTGAGGAGGGGAAAATGTTCGTTAAAGGGGTGTGTACGTTCCTTGCAACACTTGAGTCCAGTATGTATTGAACCCATGGTTTAGCTTCTCAACAGAAACCCGAAGCACCGTCTGGGGGCACAACGAGACACGGAAGAACTTAAAGAGCATCCGTTTTTCTCATGCATAGATTGGAAGGCGTTGTCTATGAAACAAGTCACCACTCCCTTTAAACCTATCGTCGAATCCGACGAATCGACAGCAAACTTTGACCCGGAGTTCACATCCACGGATATCCGGGAAGCAGGCAACGGATTGGATGGGAAAGGCAGCCCAGACGAAGAAGACCCTAGTGAAGACTGGACACAGGCTGGCGCGCAGGGCCTCTCGCACACGCCAAACGGACCCCTGGGTTGTGATCGCATGACTATCTGTGCCAGCCACGTGCAGAACGGGTCGAACGGCCTCAGTCGGCCTCAGGGCATTCAGATCAACAAACGCAAGAACGATATAGCAGGATCCCCGCTTACTAACAGCGTGCAGGAGAACTTCCGAGGATTCACCTACTCTGGTGGGGAAAGCCTAGTGATGCCGGTTGGGGTCCTCGGCCGGAAAGCAGATTCGGATGACGAAGCCGTTTCTGAGGAAGAAACCCCCGAGACAACGACGGAAGATGAGTTTGAGGATGAGGAAAGATTCGCGGGACGGTATTCGAGGGGTAGAGAAGGGATCTGCGACGGGATGGCAGTATGAGGGCATTATAGACGTTTGAACTATGTCAGTGATTGCTTCTTCCCGGTTGTCTCTTTAGGCACGCCATCACTTGGACCCACAGGGAGACTCAGGCATTTGGCTTACCATGTTGGTGTTTCTATTACTACCCTGGAATCTTTATTTTCTCTGTTAACGCGGCGTATTATGGGCCGGCTATGTTCCTCATTCTGTTGTTGCCAGCTACGCTAACCACTACCACATATGTCGACGATGTAATCACCCACGTATGTTTCTTATTGCCAAATAGGACAGTGAGTCGCAATTCAGGTACACTCGAATCACCAATCGTTGAGTGCCTTGCATCCTGGCCGCGCAAGATTCATGCCGCCTCGGAGAATGGCAGGAAGCACCTGCCCGTTGATGATCGTGTTCTTCACGATGGATTCGACATCGTGCGGAGTAACTCGTCCGTACCAAACGCTGGTTCCTTGAGGGTTGTAGATCTGGGAGGACACATTGGCCCTAAGAAAGGGAAAAGCGGACTGAAACTTACGATGACGTTTCCTGCAAATTTATGGCCACCGATGTGAGAGTTGCGCAGGATGAGAGCTTTGCGCTCTTCGGGGAGCGCTTTCAGCTGTGCGTCGAACGCGGCTTCCGGTTCTGGACCGTGAATCACTGAAGACTCTAGGGTAGGATGTCCGGAAAGATCCTCCAGTTGAGTGTGGACCCCCCAGCCCTCGTGTTCAAGGCAACGAATGAATGCTACGACACACCACGTCAATCGGCCGGCTCACAGACGGTCTGGGGATGTCCTTACCCTTTTCAAGGATTGGAGCAGCTACTGCGCAGCGTTTGTCACGCCTTTTGTGCGAGCCTGTGCATTGAAGGAGTTGGATTTGCACAGGAAAAGGTAAACGTCTTACAGAGTAGGATGACACGAGAATACGGCAACGCCCACGACCTGAGCGAATCAGAGCGCGATTTAGCACCCAGCTTTCCATATGAGGGGTCGAGGGCAGCCGTCCACAATGTCTCTGCACCCGCGAGCGATCGCGGGACATCAGCAATAACTTTGAAGTCGGGAAGGACGATGACCGTGTCCTGGGAATGATCGTCTGAAAACGAGTTGTGACTGCCATTCAGGATGGACAACCTGGGAGCGTCGTCTTGCGTAAACAGGCCGGCAGGGGAATTACCTGTCCGACCTTTCTCCGCGTTCTCAACCTTTTCCTGTGCTCTGTCACTCTGGAGTTTCTCATTTGCGGCGGCCAAGAACGTAGCCAAGGTTCCGTCGTCCTCGGTCACTTCGTGAGCCCAGTCCGATTTTCCGGTAGAGATTAAAACCTATGATGGGCTCTGTATGGTGAATGGGGTGAGACGAGGGGAAGATGCTTGCCTGACGTCTATACGGTTTCACTGAACCGAGCATATCCGAATCCATGTCTATAGATAACCTGCGAGAGAAGTCGTCGTGGTCTGCAACGCAGTGCTTAGCACAGACAGAAACAACCCAAGGATAATCACCTTGATCGCATGGGTCGGGACAGGACCGGCAGGCGGCATCGGAGACCGGGACGTCCACAGCCCGGAGATCGTCGTAGACCTCTCTAGCGTCTGGGGGAAGACTGCCTGAAAAAAGAGCCTTGAACTTTGCAAGCACGACGCTCATGGGTATCGTTGCGATGATGGAAGAAGTTGTGGCGTGAAGCAGGTATATATTTATCAGATAAGCGAATGGTCCGAGATGACTAACGTAGAGTGTTTACCTATTAGGACTAGCTGCTCTTTGGTCCGAACAACATTTGGTTCTTACCGACTCGTAACACGACCGTTAGATTAGAACTAGAACGAATCATAATCCGACGGGATAAGCGATGCGTCTAGTTACCGTTCCTTTATAGCGTTAGTAATATGCCTTCAAACACGGAGATTATCGATGCCAGTATATGTACTAGTGCGGTTACTTTGCAGGCTGTAGTACACTCCACAGCTGACTCATTCGAGCGGTTGATCGGATGGCCCATGTCGACACATCTGCTTCTCATGGAATCCCCCTGGGACTTGAAAACTTAACCGAACGTATCTCCTCAGGAAGCTGATCGCCTGCACCCTGCGCAATAGCATAAAACTGCGCTGTGAGTACATGGCTGGACGGCAACTGGCCTGTTGTCGATGTTATGCGGCGATGTAAGTTGGCAATGGTCCAGGGTTCAATGATCATGATGTATTGTCCAGGTTGTAACGCTGTATTTATTATTGCAATATTGAAGCGGATGAGACTCACTCTCTTGAGTCATGCGTTAGCATCACGCCAGAGCAACTTAGCCACAGCCTCACCTCTGGTTATCCTTGTCAAGCTGATATTTCACCCTCGCGCTGTTTTCCTTCAAAGCCAACCAAGACGGCCGTCCATCCTTTTGTGTACCCATCAGGGCTTGGTAAACCCGGTCTACTCTCCTTGATTTGCTCTCGGTCCAGCCCGGGCCCATGCTTTCCGAACTGTTTGTCGTCGAGCCATCATCTCTCCCAAGGAAAAACTTGCGAGAATTCTTCATATGGGACTTCATGATGTGAAGCTCGCGGTAGGTATGTTTCGTTTGCTCTTCGGCAATATGCATGGGTTGGGTAAATGCCTGGTCGATGACAGAGGAGAGATTTTCTGGCGTGATGAAGGTGTTGGATTGGTGATAGAGTGAGACGAGCGCTTCCATCCTCTCGTCACGGGCTGATTGAGTCTTTGCCTTGGAGGATATGCTGCGCCTCCAAGCAGACGCTAATGAGGGACATGGCAAAGATCTGCCGACTGTTGGCAACATGGTGAAGCTGCACAGTACTTGCTCCAAGCTCTACATTTCATAGGCACGTGACCAAACATCCGCATTACATAAACTGTACAGCATAATCATACGTGCAGTGAACACCGTCGATTGGACACAAGAGATACGCTTGCTCGAATACAAAGCTAGTCGACTAACCTACCGACAAGACCTACTCTGAGTTAACTGTTGAATTTCACCAGACAGGGAACTAATGTGGCCCACAAACCTGACCTCAACTCCATCGGTATGGATGCCAGTCTTGACCGGTTTGTATTGGAAGCCCCTCCAAGGCGAGCCTGAAGAAAGAAACATAGAAGGCACGCCGAAAGTCCCCCAGTGATTGTGCAGGTAGTGATGTAGCTGGGATCCCAAGCGACGGAGTCAGTCGCTGTCCTCGCTTTGTTTGTGTATTGGAGAGCGTGGTCGGTTTGGATTTTGTTTTACAATGTCTTCCCCAATTTGCAGTGTGCGTTAGCAAAGCGAACAAACAACTCCTCTTCTTACTCTCCTTCCTTCGTCGTCGTTCTCCATGATGAATTTTGCAGCTTCAACATCGTTAGCTTGTGTGATGGGGGTGAAACTGGCCCGTGCGCGGACTGGTTTCTCACGCATGACATAAGCCACAGCAGTTCCTTCAACGTTTCCTTTCCTACACCTTTCAACTCTCCAGTCAACAAGCACCCCACCATCGGTGGCCCGGTCGTCCTGATTATCTGGACTACAGCTCAAAGTTCAGCCATGTCACAACAAGCTCAGCAAACTGTAATGCCATCAAATATGCTGCCACCGGGCGAAGCAGAACTCGCGCAGGCAAACTCATATTATCCACAAGAACCAGCCGACCTGACAGGTGGATTGCCAATTAACCTCGATTCCTTGCGCGATGGCCCCCCAGGGAGCAAACCTTTCTACCCTTATTCGACCCTCATCCGGTATGTTTGGACCCTCATCCGCACCACTCGCACGGTTTCAGACCCATCGCGATTCCAGATATGCGATCAAAGGCTCACCTAACCAAAAGTTGCTCCTGGAAGACATTTACTACGCGATTGAATCTCGCGTGCGTATTGCATATTTCGCTGATTTTTTCGTTAGTTTTGACGATATGTTGTCTAGTTCCCATACTTTAGAAGTGCGCCTTCGGGATGGAAGGTGAGCAAGGCCTTTACAACGCGTTTCCGCTTCGTACTCTGTACTGCGAGCTTGCGTACCCAGGACGCGACCGCGATGTTGATATTTGATTGTGTTCATATTTGTTTGATCACCACCGCAAAACAAAACAAAACTAACATTGCATGCGCCAGAATTCTGTCCGGCATAATCTATCTCTTAACCCATGCTTCGAGAAAGTCCCACGTCCACTCACCGACAGAGGCAAGGGATCGTACTGGACCGTCAATGATAATGTCGATCCCCGCACGGGAGTTCACCGTGTGAGAAAGAAGAAACCCAAGGGTGCTAAAGGACGGCAGTCGGAAGAGCAAGACATTGATTACCGTCCGAACGAAGCCTTTGGTGATCCCCACGCACAATTTGTTCAAGCACCTCCACCTCAGATGCACCCCGATGAGGCTGGTCCAAGCAGGCAGGCGCCTTATCCGCCGCCTTACCCGCCTGCGTATGTCTCTCCACCTCATGTAGATTGTTGACTGACGCACATTGAACTAGCTTTGATCCCAACTTTCCCATGTTACCGCCTCCCCCTCCCGGGCTGCGTTTCCCTCCGCATCCTGCCATGCCAATAGATAATCTAGAGGCTGACGAAAACGGCAACCTCTCTTGGCGCCTCACACTCATGAAAGAACTGAGTAATCTCCAGCAGCTAGCGGCTGAGCAGGAAAAGGCAGGTGCTGACGAGGAGTGGTTCCGCATGATGCTGTTGCGCATTCGTGGTGCGCTGATGGCTCCAGCTTACCCTGATGGGATGCACCCACCGCCTGGGATGCCCCCTCACCCCCCACCCAATCCGGAGATGCCGCAGTAAGTGGCAGGAGAAAGCATGACGTTTGTTTCCGGTTTCTTTTTCGATACGTTGCGCACCTAGTGCAATTTTTCCCTTCGTCTCGTGTTGTTCCCACTAGTATTGTTTGTACACTACGTTAGAAAATGGGGTGATTCGTGCTTAGATAATCAAGACTGGTATCTGATTACAAACCGACGCCCGGGTCCTCCCTTGTTTCCTTCCGAGTCCAATGAGCCCTACCGCAGTTTCCGTCACGACTGTCCCCTTGATATCCAAGCCAGCAGACATTTCACCCAATGGGCCAGTACTGGTCATAGGATCGCTGGCTACCGCGCAGTCTGGGAAGTATCAGTCACTCGTCACAAACTTGACAAGTGGGAACACGGTAGAGAGGCAGATACTTGATAGACTGATCGGTGGAGGTATATCATTCCCTCTTTGACCAGCGACAAAATTAAATTCTGGCCTGTTAGCTACTACCTTGGCGGCATCCTCTTATTCGTCAATACATGTCGTGCTCACTCCACCAGAGTATTCCTCCCTACTGTCCAATGTGCAGCCATTCCTTGGTCAACTTCTCGAGGGCCTTAGTCCCTCTGGCAAACTTTACGTGCTTAACCTTCCCTCAGATCTCTGCAACCTTCCTCAGGAGCTTACCCTTGCTGGATTTACCATCGTAGAAAGTATCTCGCAAGGCGAAGACTCGCGGATGGTCGCCCATAAACCAAATCCCACACCGAGCACACTCTCTGAGGGCGCCGTCCCTCTGAGGCAGAGGGCCGATCCCGCCCGAGTGACTTCGAGGAAGGCTATCTGGGCGCTTTCGTCTCCTTCCACCCCATCCATCGACGCGGAGGCTCTGTTGACCACCGCCGACCGCGCTCGTCCCATCCCAACTTGCGAGCCTGTGAATTCAGGCGCACCAAGACGCAAAAAAGCGTGCAAGAACTGCACCTGTGGCCTCGCTGAGCTTGAGGCGGAAGAAGCCAAGGCAGGAAAAGTCGTCCTTTTGGACGCCGATGGTACCGTAGAAGTTGGTAATGGTGACGTGGAAAAGGAGCGGCTGATTGCCGCAGCCAAGGCCGCTCCCAAGGCCACGAGCAGTTGCGGCAGCTGTTTTCTGGGAGATGCGTTTAGATGTGCAAGTTGCCCCTACTTAGGTATGTCTGGCTCATTTCCACAATGTTGGTCGCAGCTTCATGTGGATTCCTGCAGGTCTTCCTGCTTTCAATCCTGGCGAGAAAGTCGAGATTGACTTGGGTATGGACGATATCTGAGAGAGAATCGCTTCTTTAGTCTGCCTCAGGGAGACTAGATGATATCCGATTGCAACATTAAGCTTGATTTTACATCAGTTGTATGAGATGACAGTAGAACATGCTCAACGGTGATCTAGCCAGCGAATGAGAGCCCTATGAGCCACTAACATGGTTTGACGTTTGATACCTGCTCCTCTGAATCAGTATCCCACTCGTCCCCCCAGTCTAATATATCTTCATCGGCTGCGCTCTGTGCCTGCTTCACCAACTCGAGCAATTTAGCTGGATCGAGATCGCTTTGTTCCCCTTCACCGGGTATATCATCATCGGAAGTCATAGAATGGTCGTCTTCTACCCCGTCTTTGTGTGGATTTACTTCCTCCTCACTCTCTGAATATGCTTCCAGGGTTGCTAGCCCGGCCATACTTTTGTTGGCTGTTTCCTCTTCTGAGGGGGAGCTATCCTCGCTCCCATACTCGCCAACCATGCTGAAAACTGTTTTGAGACCCACCGCCTTATCCAGTTTCCTCCGCTTCACTGTCCTCGCAACATTAACCGGGTCGTCCTCCGAAATTTGGATTATTGAGCCAGCTTTATCGACGACAGTGCCGCAAAACGAGGACGCGTCCGGGTCGAAGACATGAATGGTCGGGAACTCCGTAAAAGGGGTTCCTTGAAGAAGGTCGCCGAGGCTCTGGGTAGGCTCTAGCTTGTAGTAGTACACAGCGTTCGAAACTCGAGGAAATACGGCATTCGCGCGTATGTAGCAGTGCGGAGGAACGAAACACTCTGGAGCCTCTGGATGCGGGGTGGCTATAGACGGTATCCAGTCCGGCGTGTTTTCTTTTTGCTTTTGTGATTTTGAGAGTGTCGAGGAGACCTGCCTTTGAAGCACGGTGAGAAGCGTCGACGATAGGGTATTTCGGTGCGAGAGCATCTTGTGCGGTGGTGGCGGCGAGGATGAAATGGATGCGAGGGTAGTGGGAGGATAGAATATTAGCTCTATCGTGAGCAGAGGACGCTTCGACCTTTGTAGCGGTATCGTGTTAGCATGATCGAGGACACGGAGAAGTAAAGACGGTTACTTGTGATCAAAGGTCGACTGGTTGAGATTTCTACGCTCCATGCCCGTTGACAGTAACTCGACGTCGATGCCCAGCGTTTCGAGGCGATCCCTGAGCGCGTCTCTCTTTGACCTGCCTGTGGCTGGTTTCCGCCCGCTACGAGCCAAAGGCTTTCGCCATGCAGCTTTGCTTGCACCGACGCTGTCCATGTACCCACCGCGAACGATCTCGCTTCCCCAGCCGCTCACTTTTCTGCCGATATCCTCGAGGTAGCAGTAGTCCCGCATCATGGTTCCCCAGCCGTACGCGTTCATGGGCACATACTGGATTTTGTCGCGCTCGCCAGTGCATCCGGTATCTTGTTTGTGCTTTCGAGAGCAAGGAAGCGAGCAGGTAGGCGTTGCACAGCGGGGACACTTGTATCGAAACGGGGTGTTGCATAACGCACAGCTGGGGTGAGGAGATGACCCAGAGGACGAGTCCATTCCGTGATGGAGAGTGATTGAATTTGTTTGTTGTAGTTGGCTCGGTGTCTCTCTTCATGTCGGCGGTCGCTCAGTCTCCCGCTCATGCATACTATGAGGTAGCACTCTTTGGCGAGTTCTTCGCTCGCGATCTTAAACCCATCCTCAACCGACTCACTCTGCATACCGAGTCCGCTACTCCTATGCGTACCCGCGAGATCGTGTTCGAACACATCGGTGCCCAGGGCCTTATTCAAAGCGGCTCTCAAGGTGACGAAGCCGTCCTGCTGAGAGCCCGAAAGGAGCTTGGTGATGGCAAGGAAAGCGGATGGTGAGCTTGACACGCTCATCTTCATCTCGTTGTCCAGACCGGATCATCCGCCACTGACAGGACCCTGTATTCGTACCTCAAGCCAGAGTCCGTACGCGTACATCCCGAAGCGACCGTTCGGCCGTGGGCCGTCTGCGAGGTCCTTGGAGACGCACTCAGTTTTGCAAGCGCACTCGGATACGTGTACGCTCGGTTCGCATCTCCATCGGACAGTGGCACTCAAGATCTACTATGCTAGCCGTCGCTCTCAGATATACAAACGCGGATACGCCTTCCGACGCGGACCGCTCATCATACAGATGTTTCAACAGGAGCAGGTATTCATCATCCGCCCGACTACTCGATCTGTTCTCACTAATTGCCCATCGAGGTCGACCCGAAGACATTACTTCCGATTCCTGCTCACGCTGACACCCTGTGGGAGGTGGAAGTAAAAACGGCGACTCAGGTCAACACTGCTGCCCCTGTTGCTGGTCAAGTGCAAGTGAATACCGTCCGCTCGGCCATCGACGCCGTTCTCGAGGTCCAGTCTATCATGAAGGGCCTGTTGGACCTTCGGAGGCAAGACATATAACTTCCCTATGTCATGTGGAGCTGTAGGTAAATTAATGACGACCGCCAATGACAACGCCGCACAGCGTCTCGGACAGGCTTTGTATTGTCCTGCACCGTCAAGTGGCATCATTTCACGACCCATACAACCTGCCTGTTGGACGACACAAGAGAAACGAGATGGGATTATGTCAATTGATCGGCTATGGTGTAAAAGCACTACAAAATGATGTATCCCAAGAACGTCTCTATGGCATTGTATCATCAGAGCTTCCAAACCTGATGAGACCGCAAGCCCAGCTCGCCTAATATGCCTCCTACTTCGCCCTGAGAGTAGTTGCGGCCATATGGTCCGGCTATCGCACTCACCATCCTAGCTCGGAATGGTTCAAGAACAAACCAGCACGAAGAAAAGACCTTGCAATGCTTACCCTTCTGGTCCACAAACCAGGACAAGGACCCTCCTTTGCGATGCAAGCGGTGTAGGGGAAGGTTTCCCAAAAACCCTGCGCCACCACGGTGTGCTGTGCGTCAGTCGCAATGCATCCTGCACCGCGGATTTCCCAACCCGGCCACGTTGAATGTCTAAAGGCTGGCCTGCGGTGTCATTCACAGAATCAACGAAAAGATGCAATTGAAACCTGTCCGGATATTCTTGAGAGATTTTTGTAAGAGGTTGCATTATGCTGGAAGGAGGAAGGTCCGCCAATGAGCTGGATCCGTGAAGTAGCGTAAAACGTGTACTGAAGGAGGTATCGTGTGCTTTGAAGACACTGTGCAAAAGCTGGTAGAAAGGGGTAATTCCTGTCCCGCCAGAGATCTGGAAAAAAGTCGGTAAGTTCATAGAAAGGAGGGACGTAGGTACGTACCATGACAACTTCGTCCCAATGACCATCCTGCCACAACCTTGACCAAGTTGGTACAGGTCCACGGGCCTCGATCGAGTCACCAACTTGTCTCGAGTGTAGCCAGCGACCGACTTCGCCATGCTCGTATCTTTTTATCCAGAATTTCATGTGACCATTTTCGTCAATGCCCTCAAGGGGAGTATAAGGACGCTCTACTTGGATGTCGCTGTCCTTGATGAAGATGGAGAATATGGGTGAAGGGGCACTAGTGTCGGAGGGGAGGAGTTCCGGAGGCACAGAGAGTGTTAGAAACTTCGTGTTCGAAGATACATCCACGGACTCGATGAGGGTGGTTGGCGTGAAGCGGGAGGGACCCAGCGGAGGAACGACTTGACGATCAGAAAGGAGTTTCAAGGAATAGTAAACTGCCACAGATGCACCTGAAAGTAAGAGGACGGGTCTGACGAGAATCCGGGTGGCTGACGTTTTGCATAGATGACGGACGAAAAACATATCGACAGAGATATTTCCAAAAGAGGCAAGTAGTTAATGGATTTGCACAACAAGGACAAACAAGGTATATAAACCAGGTCCACTTGGACAACGACTCTTTACCGCCAGGCGGTTTTCGTGACGCCGACGGACACGCGCATGCTCACAATCTAGCCACCCATACTATGAACCACCACCGTAGCCCCACACACAACTATCCACAGAACATCGCCCCTATCCGCGCAACGCTGGCGCTGCGACATCCTACTAGTATCCCCACACTCCTTTCTCCACTCACATCTGGTCTATTCAACGGCGATAATGACGACGACGACGACTTCTTTCAGTCAAACACTTGGGTCAATACTTCCTCGTATCGTCCCCCGCTCGCCGGTCTAGGCATAACCTACCTCCGGGATGGATCTACAAGTTTTCACGATGCATCTTTCGCTCCTGAAGACGCTGGTCTGCAGACAAAAATCGATGGTAACGAACGACTGCTCTTGCCCGCAGGAACTCACGGAACCGATGTACCATTGGACGATTTTACCGCTCGCTACGAGTCAGACGTACGCCACCGTACGGCCCACCATGCCCAGAACTCCGTCCCTCACAACTGTGGCAATCCTTCTGGCAGTCCAGAGCTCAGATTTGATAGCGACATCGATCCCCCGACGGGTGACGTCATTGGACTCATCCCCGACGTGAACATGTACGACAACCTTCGACGATCAGACTGGCCTCATCCCGGCGTCAACCCTTTGGATACTATACGCAACACATCGCTTCACGATATCGGAATTTCTTACGGAGAACCCGCCTTGCAGACGCCAAAGGATTACTATGTTGACGATATGCTTCTCGCCACGGACTCCGCCCCCGATCCAAGTCCGTCTCCTCGAGTCATTCAGGACATCATGTCGATCTTGATCAAGCCTGCCCCAGAGTTTTCGTGTCCGTCATGGTCATCCGTGCAAAGTTCTTCGCCATCACAGCACGCTTCTGCTTCTGCTACCCTCGAACAACCCAACGTTTCTGATGGTCAACACCACGGTTCACCAGCTCCGTACAACCTTGAGTATGCGAACAGCACTCATTCATCTCCCGTATTAAATGCGCATCTCGGGATCGAACTGAACGAACTCATATCCAGAGCAGAACGTTTCAGAAGCAAATACCCCGAACGAGACATTGATCGCGCATGGCTCTCTCACTTTGCCGGAAAACTTTCTGACCGCGGGGAACTTCTCAACAATTTTCGATGCTATGTCATTGGTTGCGATCAACAGAACAAACGCAGGGACCACATCTTGGTCCATGTTGGGGCTCACATTGGGCAGAGACCTTTTGCTTGCTCAGTGTGGTCTGTTCCAGACCGAATATTCGTGTGTGGCGCAACTGATTCCTCATTTACAGTCCTCTGCGGTTCCTGCGCAAGAACGAATGCAAAAGGCACGAGGCAAGTCACAGCGGATTCCGGCCATATAGCTGCGACATCTGTGGTCAAAGCTTCGTCAGACAGGATCTCGTGAAGAGACATGTGAAGAGAACGCATGGGGTGAGGGATGAGAATGAGCCCCAGGGTTATGCGAAGCCGTCCAGGAAGAGGGCGAGGCTACACTAGTATTAGTAGTTAAGTAAGAGTGTAGCAAAGTGTACTTGAATTGTGACAAACTTGTCACGTAGGTCACGGCCCGTTTCTTTGACGTTCAACGATGTCGGACAGAGGTCGCTCGCGCTCGCCAAAGCCTCTCCACGATGGAGACGTCGACATGGAGCACGGCGACGACAAAAAGGACGACGCCAAGGTCGTCGTCGTCAACGGTCTTTCGCGCAACGTAGCCCAAACCCATCTTCAAACAATATTCGGCTTTTACGGCGAAATCATCAAAATCGACCTTCCTCTCTACACAAAGTGTATGGTCCTTGTATGATCCGAATTCTTCATTTCTGACGGTACCGTGGTGTAGCTGGTCAAAACAGGGGCAAGGCTTCACTCGAATATGCAGATCCCTTGTCCGCCCAAAAGGCCGTATCCCACATGAACGGCGGCCAACTCGACGGCCTCGTTTTGAAAGTAGAACTCTCCGATGCTCCCATCCGCCCTCGCTCCCGCTCACGCCCACGTCCCGTGCGCAACGGGCGGGACCGCAGGTCGTACACCCGTTCCCGCACTCGCACCCGTTCGCGTACGCGCTCCCCGCCACCACGCAGGCGGGGATACGAGCCGCCCCGCTATGCAGACACCTTCCGGCGAGGCAGGGGCTACGCCCGCCGTGCCCCCCGGAGGGATACTTACCGCCCCTCCCGCTCCCGCTCGCGTTCACCCGCCAGGCGTGG
>JBBPOD010000662.1:0-15487 GCA_038091255.1 Tylopilus intermedius | reverse complement strand
CCGGCGACACCCAGCGACACCAGCAATACCGTGAGCGCAAACTACGCAATCTTATGTCAAGCGAATCACCAATGTCATCTTGGCTGTGTGGTTGACCTGGGGTCCTTTCGGGGCTCGCATTTTCCGCCTGAAGAATATCTATGAAAAGCATCGATGATTGACACCAACGACGACTTACGTTCTGGGGTCAGGCAGGATACAGATTGTACGCGTGCGCATAGAAAGGAAAACCGACGAGTTAGAGGGATTCTCGAGGTGAGGTCTGATGCTTACACTGATCTGGAGGTATGATGCCGGGAGAATCGTTCTGAGATGAGTCCATTACTAGCGCGTGTATCTGGCACGGCTGTTACAGTGTTGCCACGGATGTGGCCTTTTAGGTGTTATTCAAGTTGGACTCTAGCACCTCTGTCTTCGCGTTTCGCGGTCCGTGATTGCTCTTCTACCATCTCCAGTCGATATACAAAGCACCCGAACGGTTCGACTCGCCCGATTCGGCTTCGACACGACTGGATGACTTGGTAAGCCAATTGGTGTGGCTGACATCTTGTAGGTCGCGATTTCAATCGTCCCCGACAACGCGGTGGATTTGGATGGATGTGAGGTCGCTGGTAGTGCTTGGGAGGTGGAGTGGATGGCTCAGGTCCGTCCATCGTCGCGCGCTTGCGCTGCTCGTGCTGATCTGCTTGGTTTTCAGCTAGCGACTGCGTTTCAGCTCGTTTCGAGTCGCAGCTTCCCCCGCTCGTTGCGCTACCCTTCCGGCCACCATTCCCATCGCATACGACGCCTCCGACATCGATTTCGCACTTCCAATTGCGCTCGACGGGTTCCATCGCGTCCTCCTCGCCTCTAGGCTCTCCTGGCCCTCTATCTCAACGTAGCGCATTCGTTTCCACAACGCGCTCGTTCTCCTCGCCCATACGGCGTATCCCATTGGTTTCGCCGTCGTCGACAACCTTTCCGTGGCTCCAAACGCCCTCGACGCCTCTGGATGCTTCTGGGTCGCCTCTAGGGCCATCGGGCCTGGTATCTCGACGTGGTGCGTCCGTTTCGTCGGCGTATTCGTTCCTGACATTCCAAGGACATTCCTGGACGTCGTATACACCGCCTGGTGCGACCACTCTACCGCCAGGCTCATCCAGCTCATCTGGAGCCTTCAAGGGGGTAGGTTTCCCCCCCTCTGCTCCAAACGTTCGTGCTGACGTTCTAACGTGTTTAGTGGCTTCTTTGGCACGCATCGTGCGTCCTCGTCACCCCCTGATGGTGCTGGCGCGTCCGTGTCGTTGCCGGTAGGTACTTCGTCGCAGCACGGACTCGCCCTCCCCCCCTCGAGCTCGAAGCTCTGGGGTACGCTCGGCGCCTCTTCTGGCTCATCAGGTGGTGGAAAGCGGTCTGGGGGAGCTTCTGGTACGTTGTCGTCGACTGCTTTCATTGCGCTGATTGTTTTCGTCAGCTCTTGTCGACCGTACGCGCGTGCTCGTGCCCCATTCCTGGTTCGATCGCTGCACGGCTTCGTCGGGTGGCCATGATGGTAGTTGTGGGCCTTTAGGTACGTCGTCGACACTTGTTTCGTCGTGCTGATTGTTTGCGTCAGCCGTTGTTGTCGACCGTTTACACGCCAACGCACTTGGCTTCCATCGATGTTGTGGGATGCTCTTCCCTCGTCCTCGACGTTCCGGCACGTTTTCTCAACCTCTTCTCTGTCCTGCGCGACGCTCCCGTTCCGGCTGTCGTCGGTACGGCCATCTGGGTCAATATGCACATGCGTGGGGAATTGTACTGCTTCCGGTGGTGCATCGGGTGGTTCATCGTACCTCCCGTGCGCGTTCTAGACGCTATCGGGTTGGTTGATTCGGCCTTTGCTGCCCTTGCGCAGCCGGCTGCGTCAGCGGGACCGCTCGTGCACCTGCCCGCGTGCTTCACCTTACACTTGGGCATCTGGAGGTGCCTGTTCGCCGCTTCCTGACTCCGTGCATGGACTTCGCCACTGTCTGTCTCGCTCGTCGCATCTGCGCGAGCTCCCAACACGCTCGTCTCGTCGGCTCGTGATGAATCACTCGATCGTTGATCACGTTCGATACATAGGCGGGAGAAACTCGTGCGTGCACTGGACCCTGCATTGCAGTGACGATGCCACCGGCGCGTCGTCGACTTCTCGCGTACCACAAGGAGCTGAGAGCGGAGCACACTGGATCGCTGATCCAACGTCCACCTCATCGCCAGCGTCCCTTGCACGACGACTGCCCAGGCGACGTCTCAGTTGGAAACACGGATCGCCCAGCCGCTCAAGGACGCGCGGCGAGAGGTCTCAGAGTCCTGTGTCATCTCGTACACGACAGCTTGTCGTGATCTGTTGTACCACTACGGTATCTCAGCTATTTTTGGTTCCTGGCAGCGATGAGCAATGCCGAACTTAGGTTTCCCCGTCGACCAAACAAGATGCGGGCACGTTCTGCTTGATAGAGCGCTTACCCGATTTCTGCCAGCTCATCGACGCCGCTGCGAGCCGAGTACAGATGATGGTATAGGCCATAGAAGCCATGATCTAAATACATCGAAACAAGTCAACTTCTGAAGCAGCTAGTAGTACAATGTCAGCGAAAACGGCGGGCCGTTAGCAACTAGGCTATGAATCAAATCCCTTTCTCTTCCCAGTCTGTTGGTAGACGTATGTCAGAATCATACCGCGCATAAAACTTCTCTAATGCGGCCTGTGACCAAGCTTTGGCCGCTCTTTGGGCACTCGAGTTTCTCCAAACCTCACGAGAACGACCCTCCATCTCGAACCCTACATCCGAGTCATCCCTGACCACCTCAACTACCTCACCTTCATCACCTGTATTTGGCTGGCCATGCAGTACAGGATTTGGTCCACCAATAGTGAACTGGCCTGTCCTCCACCTCATGACATCTTTTCTGAATTTCTGATTCATCGCTCCGAACAAGATGATGTGGGCTTTCCCAGGTGCGTGGTCCCGTACGAGCATTACTTTGATCCAGTAATGGTGGAGTGCCAATGTCTTTCCGGGTGTGTATTCATTGAACCATCCAATAACTACAGCGCAGGTGAGCGGAGAGACAGGTGGTGACTCCACCACCTTCCATACGCTACCGTCGATGGCCTTTACGAACATGTCCTAACAAGTTTCAACTGAGCTCTTATTCTCTACAGAGCGTTTCCAGCATACTTACCGCCGGGGTGCACTTGGACTGCTCTTGCTCAGGAACAACGCACGCGTACCGACTTGTGAACGTAAGATAACCAGCGTTGTCCATTGTCCCTGTCGGCATGCCAGTCTGAAGAGCATCCGCATTTGGAAATTCGCAGTCCATGAAATCCGCCATCTCTCGGAGTCCATCTTTGGTGCGGACGAGCGCCTTTTCCGCAAGGCCGGTGAGAGGAAAGATAGGAAAGGTAGCAAGATGTCGACATGGTGGCAAACGGAGTGATGTTCCCAACCAACTTGCGCTCTTTCCGCTTTCAAGTACCTTGCGCGCGAGTGCTATGGTGGCACCCAGGCGGTCGTGCTTTGCGAAAGCCTTGACTTGCAAGGTCACGCCGAACAGGCCCATAATGCTAAAAACCATGTCAACGGGATCATATGTATTCCGCATCATCGCGCATTGCCAGATAGCATGTTCCCGGACATCTTGCCCTGCACCAACTACCTTATCCATCGCAGCTGCCAACGACAGCAGGTTCGAGGATAGTTGACCAAAGAGGCGTGTTTGCATCATGAATAGTGGCTGAACGTGCGGATCATCCCCGGGGAATTTGCGAAAGAAAAACATGAACCCCACTACGCATGCGTCAACAATATCACTAGCAGCGGCGATGGCAAGGTACCCCGGGACAATTTCTGTTACAGTGCTATATCGACTGTAACCCGAGCTAGCAATAATGAAACCTGCGTATGATGTCCAGCATCAGTGTGCTTGGCTAGTAAAAACACCTTGCCTGAGCCAAAGGTCCACTGGAACAGAACCACGGTGTTCTTTGGAGCCAATGTTTCTTGCAGAGTCCATCCACGATGGATCCATCCCGTCTCCTCGTCAAGGCGCGGGATGTACTGCAAACCCGCGGGAAGGATGATACAAAGGGCGCAGCAGGTGTACAACTCGTACATATGCTCGATTTGCCAGCTTTTGTCATCGTCGTCCGACTGCACGATACACAGCAAATCAAGCCATAAATGGTTGACACCTTGCTTTTCCGCAACAATGCATATGTGATGGAGGACCTCGATGCTGACAGGATTGGCATTGAGGGCACCCGCGACCTGAAAGCTAGCAACTCCATCAAGCTCGACCGTTTTTCCACGCCAAACGTATGAAATTGTCGCGTATGGTGTATCCGACAGGTGCGGATATTCTACGATTTGCAGTCGTTTTTGCTTCGTGAGTTGATTGCAATTGACAAAGCGAAAAGAGTGACGGGTAGCGGTGGTACTGATATCGATCGGTTGGTCTGTTTTGCCGGTCCAGTCAACAGGAAGGTCCAGGATGACGTTTGGCTCAAAGTAGCTTGGTGCCACATCAGTCGACTCTACTTGTGCGAAACCGTCAGTTGATGCATAGTGAGGATTTGTAACATTATACCGACCATTAACTGGCGCATTTTGACCGACGCTCCTACTGGGATATGGCATCGGGAAAGCGTCGAGAATCAGCCAGTAGCAACACCTACTTCACCGTCTTTCCTGCATCGTCAGTGTTTGCCATCCCTTCTGGACTCTCTCTGTGACACAATGGTTATCGGCTTGACGCGAGCATGACAGATGACGGAGCAACACACCAGTTGTCTGCTCTAGACAAGCTCGCTGGCGAGTAATCGATGGTCCGTGACGATGACGGATACCGTGGAAGGGGACTTGCCTCGTAGTCACGGTAGATTCAAGACGCCCGGGAGCAATGGGCTTTCTTCCCAGCGTGTGGACGATTCGCTCCATAGGTACTTCCTTTCTCCCTTCATTTGCCAGAAGGTTGGATTACTCAAGCAATGATGACATAACATCGCCACTTACCTAATCCGCTGACTTTTTGTATGGCCCAGGCTCTAGCCGCCTTTGCGTAAAACGACCATCATCGTCAACGCCCGATATGCCCATACGCTACAGAAGCAGTTCTCCGCCTCTCCAACCACTATATCCCGACTCAATAGAGCCCACAGACGCGGACGATTCCATTGTCCTCTCGGATCTTGTACGAACAGGAGAAGCGTCCAGACTGCGGAGAAGAGGTGCAATGAGGCTTGATCACAATTTATTGAGCGCCCAGCGCAATGAAGGAGGTCGGATTACACCCCCAACTGTCGTTGTCGCTAGAACGCCCTCATGGATCGAACCTCCAAGCGATGACGACGAATCGACGCAGGCTTGGGAACAGGGTTACGACACATCCTCGCCTCGTCCACAGGGCAGATCCATCGTTTCAGAGACTTGTGGATACACGCTCTACTGTGGCGGAGATGAGAATTCGTCGTCGTTCGTACAGCAACTGACGGCCTACACGCGTTCCCCACTTCCATCTTATCCCCCGACACCATCGGATAGCCGTTCGTGCCGACCAGACAATCCCTCACGCACGACGAATGGGTGTGGTGCGGTGATTCACTTGCGCGCTATACGTCAAGATGGATCTAGCGTCTGGGTTGGGAAAAATGAGGCGACATCCGCTGTCATACCGATGGACGCCTCATATTTTGAGCGACGCACTGTGGTCAGGATGATCCGCAGTGCATGTGGATGTGTTCGAGAAGGCGTGGGTTGTGCAATATGGTGAGTATATCTATCCCCCGTTCCATCCTGCGCTTACACCTGCACAGTGGCAACACGCTGGGGACACGATATAAACCTTGCCAGACAGCTGCGGACGGGCTTTTTTCCCTTCATCACGTCTCGCAGGTGCCTATATGCCCTCAAGGACCGCGATACTGGCATGGCCGTGCCCCACACGCAAGCTCGACTGCATCTCCTTCCTATATCTATACCTTCTTCGCTTCCAACGTTACATGCGCTGCCCCCTCACCAATTCCACGCACTTCCTCCCCTGCATCCTCTTCCCGGGAGGAAGGCTTCTATACCATCGATAACGCCCTCGACATAAGTTTCCTCGACCGACTTTCCTCCGCATCACCGCTTCCTATGACTGATGAGGATCGTAATGGGCCGGAACAAAGCTCCCGCCCTCAAGTAGATCTAGAGTTCGATCCGGACGGGGCCCCCATTCCATCCGATCCAGGATCACCTGACAAGGCAGGCGCAGGATTGATGCTGCTTCCCGAGCGGTAAATTTGGCATGTGTTCACTCGAATCTCATGTGTTCTATTGGTTGTTCTTTGGTTCATCTTGTAGCGATAACGGACGCGAAACTTTTTGCATGCATCATCGACGCGCATTAGCACCACCCCCAATCCTCCCCAACTCCTCACGCCAACATATCTGGATCTGTACTTTATCTATTTGATTGCCGCAATAACTGTAACAGCTTCACACTTTGACATATTGAATCATTCACGGTCTGGTGACCAATCGCAACCCTCCCATTTCTGGTGGTTTGGTATCTATGATCAATTTTGGTTTATCTTGTCCGCCAACGCCTTGGACGATTGCGACATTATTCCTTGCACGAGTCCATCTATTACTAGGTACTTCGATCATCCAATCAGGAGACAGGAGTACATTCGAGACAAACGACGTTCCTCTACTCGTGCCTCCTCACTGGGAAAGCAGAGCCCCCAGTCCCCCTCCCCACTGTTCCGCGCATAAGACTGACTTTCCACGAAATCCGCAGGCACACACAGCCCGTCCCCTTGTGCCCCGCAATATTCGAGCAGCTGTATCGCATCGTTTACCAATACCCGCATGTATTCGCCCGAATGTCCAGTCCCAGTCCCATTGCATGACAGTTTCTCCGCAATCATCCTCCCCGAGCATGGCACCATTTCGGAAACTATCCAGGTACGCACATCGTTCGGCTCCGTCGGGTCGAGGTCCTGAGGCTGCACGAAGAGCCCAAGCGCACCGCAGATCGGAACCATTTCAGCGTCGCGCGTGAAGTCGACGTAAAACGTGCGATTAAGGGGGAAAGTGATGGGATACTCATCAAGCGTATGGTTGGTCTGCGCCTCTCCCGAACGGGTTGCCCAGTTAACCGGGCAAGCAGCTCATTGACATAACCGATGCCTTGAACCCGGCCAAGCTTTTGCCCGTATCCGGTGCGCAACCTTCGGTTTCCAGGGCAAGGACTAGTGACTAAAAAGGACCTACCCATTCCTGTAGTAATCGTCGAGATCGCCATAATACTCAAACGACGCTCGCTCCTCGGGTGTAAACAAATTGCACCATGTGCCGGGTGCTTCGTTTGCTACTGTGTCAGACGGGCAGAGTGACATCAAGTCTATAATGTCGCTCGTATCCAAGTTCGCACCCGGAGCTGCGGCGTTGATGCGATCGGCGATCGCGGTGGTGAATACGTCGGCCCATGCACTGGTCTCGTTGGTGGACGTCCCAGCTTGTGGGCACATGTTATTGTCTAGCGTGTCACCCGCCTGGCAGCAAGTGAGATGTGCCGAAAAGAGGGAGGAGGGTTGCGCGAGACTAACCGACTCACGGATAACCTGGACACATATTTCTGGTTGCTCTCGTGAACGCTTTTGCTTGCTCCAGCTCCTCCATACTCTTTTCGATAGCCTTCCCAGGGCCCCTGGTGTGGTGTCGAGCACCATGACGTTGCAACTATTTTTCGGGGTTCAACTCGCAAGTCAGAGGATAGGAATCGAGTGCCAGACTCACCAGATTGACCTGTGGGGATGGAGAAACGAACAAGACGTCCAGTCAGTCGTCGACGTGCCCTCGACACGCGAACGTACTTGGACGAAGTCGCATCCAGCAAGAGGTAGTGCGTACGTCGCAGCAGGGAACCAAGGGGAGTACTGTGCCCATCATTGCGTAGGCGTGTGTATCTTGGCCATCGTAACGAAAAGTCGTTACAGATATGAGCAACGACGGTGGTTATCGTCGGCCGTGATCAGGTGGGGCGGCTGCTTAGTAGGCTCGTGTAGAGTAGGGGAACAGTGGGACGTGTCTTGATTCATGCTTAAGCCGCTGCTTATGAAGAGTCTTGGAGCTGCCATCTGCATGGGGTAAAGAGGAGTCGAGCGGTTCCGCCACGCTCAGGCTGCCATGTGATGATGGTGTGAGCATGGCCAAGGCTGTGAGTCCAGGCTGTCCCGTCCACAGGGTAGGGTTTCTAGTACTAGAGCAACTTCGGGATCCACTAACTCATCTGTTGAGTTCCAAAAAAAGCTCTAATACAATCGCTGTATAGATCCCATTTGTCAAATTAACAAGTCTACAAATAGAGCATCCTACATTACTAACAAGATCAAGCACATGATACATCAGAACCTTACGTCTGTCACGAAGGCAGCGTAGGCCTCCCCACCAGCCCAGTAAATGCTTTCTCACTGCTCAATGGCGCTAACCCCAACTTGGGATTCCCCCTAGGCTCAGTACTATCCCCACGCGACGTCGATGGGAACGTCGTCGCAGCCGTCTGAAAGGACGACAGATCAGGTTTGCTGTCAAATACTCCTGCTCAACAAGGATCAATAACCAGAAGTTCGTCCCAGGTGGCTGCACGAAACTGACCCAGCTTGCGCAACCACCGCTGTCGCACTTGATGGTACCCTCTTGACGGCAAGGCCTTTTGCACCAAATCCCATTTTTGTCCGTACTTAGCAACTGCCTGTGTGATCGTTTGTCGACATCGCTCGCACCACAGCGGTGGAACGATGACATACCTGCGCGAGGAGGTCGTCCTCTTCCTTACTCCATTTGACGTACGGACTTCTCTGACGCTTCGCTGGCGGTGCGGTCGTGGGCACGTCTTGCTCTACCACCCGGACAAGCTCCTTATTCTGTGCTGATGCGGTGGATGTAGCTTCTGAACCGGAACCACTGCTATTTTGGCCTCCCGAAGGCGTTGTCTCGGAGGAGCGAAGAGGTAATGGCGACGCCTCATGATCCCTGTTCTCCAAGATCGGTGGCACCGGCAACTGTGCCAAGTTCGGTTGAACAATGGTCGCAGGCGCACCATTCGACCCCTCCCTACCCAACAAACCCTGGTCACGAGCACCATGTGCCGGGGTCGCATTTCCTGAATTATCCCCATGGAGGGGTTCGCCCAACGATCCGGTGCTTTGCTCACCATGGTTTGCTGTAGCCGTAGCCTTATTCCCTTCGGATACCGATGTCGACTCGAGAGTCTGAGAAGTACAAGCAATACTCGACCCTCCACCTGGATCGATCGGTACGTCAGACGCGGACCCACCAGCTTGCGGCTGTCCGCTAGGCGTAGCACCGGTATGGTCGTTCGCGGTATCCGACTGAGGTGTCCCAGATCGGGACGTCAGTGCTGCAGGTGAAGGTGTAGGTGTGACCGCCTCTTGTTCTTTCCTCCGTGACTTTGCCCTCCCTCGTGGTTTGGGGGTCAAACTGGAAGGCTCTTGCGGTTGTGGATCGGCTCTCTCTTTCCCTTTGCCTTTTGTTTGTGCCTGTGTTTGCGCCTGAAGTGGTGTCGTGGGCTGTTCATGAGTGCTGAACGCCGCAGCTTGATCGGCCAGCACATCCAAAGCCGACCTGACCCTACTAGGTTCCGCATTTGTTGCCCCACTCGTAGTCGCAGACGACGCGACCATATTGTCCGCAACTCGATCCGTAGGTTCATGCAGTGGGGTCAGCTTATCGATGCGAGCCGAAACCTTTCGCCGCTTCGGGACGGGGCTTCCAAGCATGTCCTTGTGTCGCGCTTGACGTGTGCTTGCCACGCCGACAGGTGAGTCACCAACGACGTCTATCTCCTCATCTTCGTCGACTTCCACATCAATGTCTTCGCGCATCATCGTGCGAGCAGCACTTAATAGTGAGTCGAGAGGCGTTGGCGGGTTGTTCGTCTTCCCATCCTGCTTTGATTTCTGAGCAGATTGCTGCGCGGATGATGTGGCAGAAGGGGCGGTTGTCGAGGAGCTGGGAGTTTGAAGGAGATGGTGAGGATATGCAGGGATGAACATCGGAACAGGTTGCATCCCGGGCCCTGTGCGCATTTGGCCACCAAAGTAAACATAAGCACCCTCAGGTGGATACCCTGTGTTACGCTTGGGTGTCCTGGGGGTGCTCGCAACTGCAGTTACGGCCGAATCTTCTCGCCTCCGCTCTCGCTCCCGGTCCTCCAAGTGCTGCACCATTCCGGACATTATTCCGGCGCGGTGCTTGCCGATCTTACGGGCTGCTAAAAGGAGGTGCTCTACTCTGGCATCGGCACTGAGACCGCGCGAGGTGGCTTTTTGGGATGGTCGTCGTTTTGGCGGATTAGTGGTAGGATGAACATTACTGGGTGCTTCCGATCTACGGGATTTGGGTTTCGGAGTTGCCTGGGAGTGTGAGGCATGTGACGGGGTGTCGGGGGGATCTCCTGGAGGTTCATCTTCGCTAGAGCCGTGAGTTTCGTCTTCTGTGGCGGCTACGTCTCGCTTTCGTCTTCGAGTATGTTGGGTCTTGGGATTCGGGATCGGAGGCGGTAATGATGAACGCGAGATGAGTGGCTGCATCAGTAGTATTGGTCTTAGTCGAGTTAGTTCAGATTCGAGTATTTGTAAGCGAGATTGTGTTTCGTTAAGCTGCAATTAGCGTAAGGATAGTGACGTGCCTTCATGGGGAGAGTATTCACCCGTTGGCGAAGGCCTTTGTTGTCTGTCTCAACGACGTGGAGTCGTTCGGAATCCTGTAGAAATAGTTAGATGCAGCTCGTGAGATTGGCAGGGTTATCCAAACGAAGACATCACCGCTGGTGACCGGTGACCGGGACGCAAGTAAAAGAACGGCGACTAACCTCGTCTCTCTCTGCATTAAGACGAGCCTTGGCTTGCTGTGCAAGCAGAGCCTCTGCCATCCGAGCCCAACTGTCCTGCTCGGAGTTCCACCGCAAACACTGCTCCTCGGCTTGGTTAAGGAGTAGATCTCTCTGCTGTATCAGAGCGGATATCGTGTCTGCTTGTCTGAGGAGCTGATCCGGATCCGGTCTAACCGCTGTGGTGAGCCTGAGTACCTACGGGAAAATGTTGTACTCATATGCGGGCGAGCAAAAGATAAATGAGGTATACGTACCATGTCGACGAGCTCCTTTTCTCGCTGTGTCAACTTAGCATCGGATCTGTCGGTGTGACGCATCTCCATGACCTTTGCACGCATCTGGGCGATATCGGCCTCGGGGAGGGGCTCGGGGGTTGGGCTCTTCGTGTGAGGTGGCAAGTCGGAGTCATCGAGGATGGGTTGTGGTGCGGGTGAGGGGGACATGAGATGGACGAGGTCGTCGAGTGCGAGCGGGGGATAGTCCTGGCTCATGGTCGTCCACGGCGGGGGTATAAAATCAAAAAGCCAAACGCCAACTTCGAACGCGCAGACGAGGTCACGTGAGAATGTTTTCTCAGGGATATCACGTGATTTATAGCTAATGACTTGCCGTGCCACGTCCGAGCCTACTTACCAGGTCGTACTCATGCTGACCTCGGCATCGCCAGTGCGGCAGCTGATCTTTTCGCTCTTGGCACTTCCCCCGCTCTTTCTTGCCGTATATGTCCTAACCGGATTCCCCTATCCACCCACTCCCCCTACAATTCACTCTTCCCTCGCCAGTCTTTCCCCCACGTGCCCGTCCTGGTCCGTCTATCCGGAAGACTATTATCAAGGTGGTGCCTATGCCCTCCTCCCACATGGCAGAGTCAGTCCCCGATCGCGACCACAGCTCCGTCCATCAGCTCATTCCATCAGCTCAGACCCGCTACTGGCTCATCGGTCCAAAGCGTGGCCCTCGGGTGAGCTCGCCCGTAGCTAGCTCTACACGTCCTGCTGACAACCATCGCCCACAGGTGGTTCTCATACACGGCCTTTCAATCCCAGCCATCGTCTGGAAGGACGTGGCGCCTGTCCTCGCAACGCGCGGCTATCGCGTCCTCCTATATGGTAGCGCTCCCCCGACTGCCCATGCCTTGGCTTGACCGCTTCCCCAGATCTTTATAGTCGTGGCTACTCTGATGCCCCAGATGTTACCTACAATGTCTCCCTTCATACGACACAGCTCGCTCTGCTCATGCAACACGTTAAATGGGACAATGCACATGTTGTCGGGCTCTCCATGGTACGTATCCAGTTAGTGTTCCAGAATTGAGAACGACGCTCTTGATTTAGGGTGGTGGCATCGCTACCGCGTTTGCGGTCCAGTTCCCACACTTGGTCAACGGCAAAGTCGCCCTCGTGGCATGTGCAGGCATAATGGAGGTATGTACTTCTCTTAGGCTTCATCGTCACCCGTCAGACTTGCAATCTACTTTGCAGTCCAACGACATTTCACGCACCGCAAAGTTCATGCCGTCACCATTTATACAGAGCCTATCATCTCTTCCTCCGTTCAGGGTCTGTATACTCCGCCTCAAAATCCACTGATTACTCACGATCAATAGCACTATATGCGTCTCCTTGCCAAGGCTTCCAATGATACCCAACCCGAGGCCATCAATCCCATCCAAGAGGTGGGAGCGTCGTGGCTTCTCGTGTTATTCAGCTCAGTCCAGGCCAGGTCGTTCGACTACAATCTGCACATCTTCCACATTACAACGCCGCTGTCGCATCCTCTCTCCGCAATGGCCCTGTCCGTGGACTCGGATATGCCTTTAGCGCACTTTCCAACACTTCCAATGAGATTCTCCTTATCCACGTGGGTGCCGCCTTGCCATCCTGTCTCATCCTGTCTCATCCCACGCTCACACCCTGCAGGGAACAGCAGACAAAACTGTTCCGTATATATACGCTTCCAAAATCCAAGCTCTCGTTCCTCGAGCTAAGCTAGTAACAATCATAGACGGAGGCCACGATGTCACAGTTACCCGTGCTAAAGAAGTGAACGCTGCACTTCTTCACTTTCTTTCCTGAGGCTCCCGGACATTTTTTTGATCCAGATGAATGTAACCCCGACCGTTCGCACTTCAGTAAGCTTGTCACTAAATCACCTTGCGTCATGTCATTCCCTGTACGCTCCCTCTCTCGTGTTCTTGTCAACGTCGTCTGATTGATTGATTTGTCCATTCGATCACTTAGCTCGCAGGCTTCTTATGCAAATTCTGGGATCATATCGTTGCCCCCATCGTCGATGTCCTCAAAACGACCCTTGCAATCGGATCACGCGTCCCGTGGTGTCCCACGGCCGAGTTCTCTCTTTGTTTCCCTTGCACGCCGCGGGCCCCTTTCGAAGAGGTCAACGGAGATTCCCCAGTTTCTATGTCTCCTCGTATACCCTGAGCTCTCTCATTCACGCACGACAGGCCCTTTCCTCCAGCGTCCCAACCTCGGAGAAACGTTTCATGGCGATTGGCCGAGCTCAATCCCCCGGCGAGAGTGAACTCCGTTTCCTCGTTTTGCCCACGCGCGTGAGCACGCATACATTCCTTGCCACCGCTCGTTCTCTCTCCACGCCCTCGCCATCGTTCACCCTGCACCCACCAGTCGATGTCGCGCACGCAATTGAGCTGGAAAACTGCTAGTGCAAGCTCCAGCGTACTTCCCTTGCCACTTTCCTAGCCTCCCGCTTAATGAGCCGTCTCTCGATAGCAATACGCCTTTGAAGATGGAGTGACGTCGGACGGGAAAACATATATCATAACCAAAGCGCGCAATGATGAGGAAGCGCCAAAGCGTTCAGAACATACAGTCGAGTTGGAAAAGCTCGGTACGTGGACATGATTTTGTTGTTTCGTTTATTGAACCGTGTCGAACGACGCTATACCTCCAGATCTAAAACAGCAAAGGCAGACATGTTAGATGCAGCTAAACACCGGTAAGCGATACAGTGGACAGTCATGGGATCTGGACATCTTGTGAGTCATATTCTCGTCGTTGCTGCGTGTATTCGGTGACATTCTGGACAAGGTTTCAGATGCGACGGATGAAGTACTTGGGGCCGAAAATTCGACCCGTCGTGCCACGTGAAAGGTCCAGCCCACCGCAAAATGACGACTAGCAGCAATGACGACGCGTGCCTCGGGCTGACGCCACCACACCAACACCCATCTTTTCACAATCAACGAGGACGACACGACGATGACTACGTGAAACCTGCCTATCCTCATTGCGCAACGAACACGAGAGTGAGGACATGGCGAGGACGACGATCCATTGATGACGATGACAATGCGATCTCGCTAGCGACCTACTGCGCCATTGCAATGGCAATGTCGCGTGGACCTTTCAAGTACTCGAGTGTGTTATAAGGTAGTACTGCAGTGACTACAGCATATTACTATTTCAGTTTTTTAGTTGCTAAATGTATTGAAGTATGCACTGCTACGAAACCCTCAGGGAAATAGTGATTTTTGCCTGACACCGTCACAGTGATGTTGAGCAAAATTTGGTGCAATGGGTAAGCAATTCGAGGTGAGAGATTTGTGCACAACTCCGAGTTGGACTTCGAGTCGGAGTCACCCGAGCCCCGGGCTGGCCTGGGCCCAGTGGGACTTAGGCTTCAAGTTACTAGTAGTGCTGGTACAAAATCAGTTTCAAGTTCAAGTTGGGCAGGTGGAGGTGATAAATCCAAATCATTGTGCCACTGTCACACCAGTAATTCTGGCTTGAAGTTCAACTTGAAGTTGGCCTGGCTGTACCATCTGTACAGCCTGTGCTTACTCTGTGTGAAATCTGTACTGCCTGTGGGGCTGTGGCTCTATGCCAAATTGGGTGGTTTACTGATGAAGGAACATACCTGGCATCCGGATCACCCCAGTTAGCTAGAGAAATAGAAACACGAATGAAAACACTCACTGGTACAAACTGGTAGCCACTACTTCACTCGACTGAGTAGGGGGCGGGTGACACAGCGGGCGCATCCGAGTCGTGTCGACATCGTGTTGTCGATGCGAGAGGGCGAGGGTGAGGGAAGAGGGTAGGTGACACGGCATGCGTGCCACGCCGGTGTTGTGTTGTCGACGCAAGAGGGCAAGGGCGACAAGGACGACGGGAAAGAGGGCGAGGACGAGGGTGAGGGTGAGTAGGGGGCGTGTAACACGGTATACACGTCGCGTCGTCGCGTCAGCATTGTGTTGACAACACGAGAGGCGAGGGCAAGGCGATAAGGACGAGGGGGAAGAGGGCGAGGACGGAGTGAGGGATGATGTGGTCGGGTGACAGCATGTGCATCGCGTCGCATCGTCGTCGAAGTGTCGGCATCATGTTGTCGACGTGAGAGGGTAAGCGCGAAGATGACAACGGCGAGAGGAAGAGGGCGAGAGCGTGGGTGGGGGCGAGTGACACAGTGTGCGCATCACGTCGCGTACATCGTCCGGGTGTCGACGTCGTGTTGTCGACACGAGAGGGTGAGGGTGAGGGCGAGGGTAATGGGGGCGAGGGTAATGGGTGGGCGGGTGACAGTGTGCGCGTTGCAT
>JBBPOD010000661.1:0-15496 GCA_038091255.1 Tylopilus intermedius | reverse complement strand
CAGCCGTTTGGTGCACTACTGCTCGCACCGTTGGGGCGTACGCAGTACGAGCGTGTGGCGACGGACAGCTTGATCATGGTCCGGGTTCGAGAGGAGACGTTGTTGGGTGAATTGATGGATGGTATCCGTACGGTAGACATACAGTAAATTCAGATCTACATGCCCATCGACATCTTTGGACCTATGTATACTCCCAAATGCTGTTGGAAACAATGTATATGTCAATATCCCTTGATCGAATTGGTGGGCCACACCCACTTCTCGCACACTTCAAGTGGACACGCGATTACTCCACCGTGTTTTTCTGTCAAAATTGGGCTATGATGGAAGCCAAGTGGCAACTCTGGTGAGTGCAAAACATTTACGGTCTACTGCCTCGTCGGTGACGTGATCGCTTGTTTCCTCTAGCAAGGTTGATGGAGTAGATACCAATGCGTAGGTAAGCAGCGCGGTGACGGCTTTTTTCTGCGCCGCTACCTTCTTGCTCGTCCTCCTTTTCGTCGCACCCACCACACCCTGCCTCAAACCTCCGTTTTCTGCGCCTCGCAACTCTTTCCTTGCCGGGCCTCAAGCGCAGCTGCACGTCTCCCCTTAGGCATCCGCTGCGAGGCTTTCCCATCCGCCCCGCAGCCCACGCCTCCAGACGGGGTCGCGCAATCGTTTGGGGCCGAAGAGCGTTTTGTGCTCTTGCCCACCCCCACTCCCTCCGCCCCTCTCTCCCACTCTCCCGGACCTGCGCCCGACCGTAGCGATGTCTGAAGAGATACCCCTAGGAGACCTTCCAGTCGTCCGCGAATTCCTCTCTGTGAAGATTGGTCGTAACTGTGGCTCGTAGGCGGCAGTGGTGTTGTACATACTGCGTACTAGAAGATATGTACATGTCAGGAGTGGGGATCTGGGCGAAAGCCCTGGAGGGCCTTCCGGCGCGACGCACTGTGAGGGCGAGCAAGCTGCGAGGCTGAGATCAGCACCAAGTAGGTCACTGAGCGAGCCCATGAGTGAAGTGCAACGGACAAGTACAGGTTGGACGTTGGACCTGCAAGAGGGAGTGGTGAGTGAGCGCGAAAACGAGGGGCAGGCGAGGCACTCGATGCGAGGGAGCCAGCTTGCTGGCAGAGACAAGCTGGTAGACGAGAAGTCGCGCCTCCGATAGTAGGGTACGGGCGAAAACCCTCTGGTGAAGGGAGGGGCCAAGGTCGTCGTGTGGCACGCGTCGTCACCCTCGTGCTGGATGCGCGGCTGGAGGGACTGGTGGTTGTGGCGGTGGGGCACGTGGCACGCATCATCGTCGCCGTGCCCTCGCCCTCGTTGACGGTGAAAAGACGGGTGGTAATGGGCATCTGCCTCATGCCATAATGCTTGCGACATTCCAAAGTCCTAATAGAGGGTTTTGTGAGAAAGTACCATGATGGCATTGCCCTGAAATGAAGTCCATCTGTTCAGTGCAATCTACTAGTTGAAATCTCAGGGAGAATATTTTATGGGATAAGTTTCGAATGAGTTCACAGAGCAAACTCGGCCATGTTGACTTGGAGCTATCCGGTACAGCCACCTGCCTCAAAATCACGTGCCGCGAAACCAAAAATGGGCAGTCTCAAATGCTACACTTTTACTGTTTTCGGTAATGGTGTGACGGAGGTGATAGAGGTGACAGCGTGATTTCAAGTTGTTTGCTCACTCGCCCGGCGCATCAAGCAACTGGTTGCCATTCATTGTATGGTCATCCGTCTACATGGTGTCTCAGAATCTGAGGCATGAAATCGGTTTGGGCAGGTATCGGGTTCTGCCACGCATGTGGCGCTTCGCGACTAGTTTTGGCATAGGACTGTCTCTTCTCTCGTGGGAATACTAGTATCGCTAGCCTTCCATGGCGGCCTACTAAGCCAAGCCACATTCGCACCCACAGCGTGCCGACGTTTTCTCAGGATTTATCCTCTAGTACTGGTGAGCTCGGCGACTCAGCCAGACCTAAATGGATTCCAAACTTGAAGGTGCCGTCTCTTTCTCTCTAAGTGCAGAACGGTATCATTATGTCCCTATCAGTTGAACAGTTGCACTCACGGGCAGAGGCTCTTCTCGAAACGTTTCAGCAAGGAGGGGGAGAGAGTTACATTGATGAGGCGATCGCCCTTGATCGTGAAGTGCTGAAATTTTGTCCACCATCGCACCGCAAGCGACCTGCCGCATTGTGTTGGCTCGCAACCGATCTCACTGCACGCTATGCGCAGCTTGGAACGACCCATCGGGACCTTGATGAGGCAACTACCCTCGCCCGAGAAGCACTTGTGCTCTGCCCTCAAGGACATCCCGATCGTTCCATGTCTCTGCGCACCCTTGCCATGTCTCTTTCAAACCAATACAAGCAACTTGGGACCATGGAAAATCTTGATGCGGCCATCGTCCTCGATCGAGAAGTACTCAGCCTTCAGCCAGATGGACACCCCAATCGCTCCGACTCGTTGAACGACCTTGCACTGGAACTTTTCACACGGTACCAACAGCTCGGGGTCATGCAAGATCTCGATGAGGCGATTGACCTCAACCGAGAAGCACTTAGCCTCCGGCCAGACGGACACCCCGACCGCTGCGACTCCTTGGGGAACCTCGCAAAAAATCTCTCTACTCGCTACGATCAGCTTGGGGCGATGCAAGACCTCGACGAGGCCATCGTCCTCGACCGAGAAGCACTCAACCTTCGTCCAGAAGGTCATCCCAATCGCTGCGACTCCTTGAACAGCCTTGCAAAAGGGCTCTCCACTCGGTACGAGCAGTTTGGGACGATGCATGACCTCGATGAGGCCATAGTCCTCGATAGAGAAGCATTAAGCGTTCTGCCAGAAGGAAACCCCAACCGCTCTGTCGCCTTGAACAACCTTGCTTCTGACCTCCTCAGTCGGTATGAGCAGCTCCAGGCCTTGCAAGACCTTGATGAGGCTATCGTCCTCCTCCAGGGAGCACTGGGCCTTCGGCCGAGTGGACATCATAATCGCTCCAACTCTTTGAATAGCCTTGCGGCTGTTCTTCACACACGATACGAGGGTTTCGGGGTGACACAAGACCTCAATGATTCCATTGAGCTGAGCCGAGAGGCACTTAGCCTTCGACCAGAAGGACACCCCAATCGCTCCGATTCCTTGGGCACCCTAGCAAACTCTCTCTCCACTCGGTACGAGCAGTTTGGAGCCATGCAAGACCTTGACGAGGCCATTGCCCTCCAGCGAGAAGCACTTAGCATTGAGCCCGACGGATACCCCAATCGTCACCAGTCTCTGATCGGCCTTGCAGCCAACCTCGCCCTTCGGTACGAGCACTTAGGGGCCGTGGAAGACGTTGATGAGGCCATCGTGCTCGACCGGGGAGCACTCGATCTTTGCCCTCATGGCCATCCTGATTGGTCACGATGCTTAAAAACCCTTGCTTCCTATCTCCATACTCGGTTCACGCAGTCAAAAAGCTCTCCGGATATGGAGGAACTGTTCAGCCTCTATACCCAATTGGCGCAAATTACCCCATTCGTGTCGTCCACTGACATTTTTTCCGCTACGGAATGGGCCCACACGGCGGAAACGTTCCAGCATCCTACGCTACTTCTCGCTTACGAAACTACTCTTCAAATGATCGTTCAACATCTAGCTACTCTACCCTCTCTGCCTCAGCATCATGTCATTCCGAAGGAGCTCACTTCGTCACTTGCGGTAGACGCGTTTTCTGCATGTCTTCGTCACAATGCCCCCGCGCGTGCAGTCGAGCTTCTCGAACAAGGCCGAGCTATGTTTTGGTCTCAGCTTTCCCGCTTCCATTCCGCACTTGACGGTGTCATCGAATTTGGGTCGGTTGGAAAGACATTGGCAGACGAGTTCGCGCAGCTGGCCCTGGATATTCTCAATACCATCAACGCACCCAGTACAGATCAGCACGAATCTCTGTGGCATCTCAACCTCAAACTGCAGGATGTTGTGTCCAATATTCGGAAGCTGCCTGGTCTCTCCCGTTTCCTTCTTCCCCCCCTCTTTTCAGACCTCCAGTCTGCAGCCAGTGGGGGACCTGTCATTATCCTGAACGCGAGCGAGTACTCCTGCGACGTGCTTATCGTCTTCATGGAGATAGACCCTGTTCATATTCCGTTACGGATCACTCGAGAAGACGCTCGAGACCTGTTAACCGAACTCCACACCTTGACTGTGCGTGCGAAACGGGGAGACATGGCGAAGGAGCTCGCGTACTTTTTACGCAAACTATGGAACCAGATTGTTTCCCCCATCGCTGATTCCCTCCAGACCATGGTACCATTTGGATCCCGCGTCTGGTGGTGTCCTACCGCTGAGTTCACCGCACTCCCGTTGCACGCCGCAGGTCCCTTTAGAAAGGGCCAGCGGAATCTTCCAGACTTGTACATCTCCTCTTACACCTCGACCTTGAGCTCCCTCATTCGCGCTAGACAGAGCAATTCCTCCAGTCCTCCAATCCGACACAAACGCTTCCTCGCTATCGGCCAAGCCACAGCTGTTGGCGAGAGTAAGCTCCTGTCTGTTGGCTCGGAATTAAACACCATTGGTCAGCTCGTCGATGACCGGGCTACATTCACGCACATAGAAGGAGAGGAATCTTGCATTTCCAGGGTCGTAGAAGAACTCGCAAAGAACGAATGGGTTCACCTTGCATGTCACGGTCTCCCAAATGAGCAAGAGCCATTCGAGTCCGCGTTTGCGCTGCACGACGGACATTTTACGATCCAACGGATTATCGGGTGCAAACTCAAGAACCCCGAGTTTGCGTACCTCTCTGCATGCCATACGACCGTTGGAGACGAGGAGAGCCCGGACGAGGTGATCCACCTCGCTTCGGCGATGCAGTTCATCGGGTTCCGATCCGTGATTGGGACGATGTGGGCGGTGGACGACGGCGAGACAAACAAGATTACGTCGACATTTTACAAATACATGGTGGATGAATCTGGTCGATTGGATCATACCCGTGCGGCGTATGCGCTGAATAAGACGATGAGGATCGTGAATACACCGTTTGACCAACGGATTCTGTATATACATCTCGGCGCCTGATTCAAAGTCTCTGTTTTCGTTTTTCATAGCTCTGCCCGCTACAAGTAGCTGTTATTGTAATAATTCATTGATTAACATTACCGTGACATCGTTCCGCCCTCAGTTGGTCATCAGCCTTCGTAGCTTGGACCTATGGTACTTGATCTCGACGTAGAAGAGCAGTTAGTCATTACTTATAAACCCTACCAAAAGCTGGTTTCGACCAGAAAGTATTAACGATGTATCCCGGTCCACGAAGCAAGGTGCTGAAGATGGGAAACCGGGTAGTAAATATGCCGAGTCACTCTGACTCGACGGCCCTAAGATACGCTTTCGATATCGTTACAACTTTTAAATGCGATGGAGAACACGCATTGGGAAGCCGTTTGCTAAAGTATTCGTCGTCTTGCAGCGTGCACGAGAAGGCGGTTACACGTACTCTATCTGGTGACTGCCAGTGCTGAGCCCGCCCGAGCCGTCGGGGTTACGTACCGGGCCACACGGTCCGATCCGACCGTCCCAGGGTGCGCTTGTCTTTTTTCATCGATTGACCAGGGAGTCGTTGGACCGCTGCGCAAGGCAGAGAGTTACTATTGAGGAAGTTGGTGGCCATTGTGATGTGTTGAAGGTTATACATACTTGAATGATGAATCAGGGTTGCGATCGTGATGCTGCATGCGAGTTGATTCGAATCGGATAAGGAGACACGTACTAGTAGGCGGATGGAGGTAACACCATCGTTACTGGTTCACCTGATGCTAGTCGACAACCATGCGTCCCGCTTTCACCGACCTGACATCAAGTTGAGTATGTCCTCAGAAGCATGATCAACGCAAAGTGCCAGTGAGTGGTCAATTGATCAGACGAGGTTGGCAAGAACACAAGAGCATACAGTGGATGATGATAAACGACCCTATAGTCACCAAGGAGAAACAGTGCCAGCCAAAGGCTCTGCCACGACTGTGTCACCCTTCCTTCCCTTGGACGGCTCGCACACCCGAAACTTGTATCTCGATCAGTTTCATATCCGGGACCCCACCATCGTGTTCACTGGATGTTTGTGCCAGATTTCTTCCATGCTGTTTCTTCGCTCATTTAGGTATAGCCATGCCGTCGTGGCTATCTATAGATTACATGTCGCTTGCGTTAGCCAAAGTCTGAACGAACAAAGAAAAACTTCCAAACAGTCAGGCGATGTGGGCATGGTATTAAAAAACCATGGAAGAACGCGGAGGATATGGCAGGTATTTCCTTTTCCTGGGTGGTGAACGTGCAGCAGGCAAGTCAGTCATCCTTGGTATCTTCCTAGAATATAACTCTCTGGGTCGTGTGTTAGCCCGCATTACCTATCTCATTGGCTGGATAAATGAAGCGGCCGCCATGTGTGGTGGCAAACAAGTTCGTTGCCCATGTTCTCACCCAGGTGTTGGCGCTGGTGACCCTTGCGCAGGTCGATGGAATACCGAAATAGTACATCACTTGTCTCCCCTTTGACATAGGGCAAGACTGACGTGTTGGACAGTTGCGGGGAAATTACTGGCAAATCGCGCATTATGGGGGGCCGCTACAGCTAAATGGTCAGGAGGGGGACACAGTGTCAGCGTCTCTTGGACTCCTTCCCGGAAATGGCGCGAACCAATGGGTGTGCAACGATCCCCTGTCCTATGAGGATGACTGGTGAAGAGGTAAGGTGGAAATCCTGTCCGGGAGGTGAAACTAGTTGGAAAGATATCTTGAGTTGGAAAAACAAGGGAACCGTGCGGCTCATGTAGCACTCGCGCAAACTACAAGTAGTTGGATCTGTCTCCGTAAGACCATCGGAGTTTGAAAATAGTATGCGCGATGAGCGCTCGCAATGGAGAACTACCTACGCCACCGGAGTCGTGATCCACTACTAGTACAGGACCTCCCTGGATTTTCATGTGCGTTTGGCTGAGAGGCTGGAGAAGCTGGGTTATATCGCAAGGGAAGCCAAGAAACACTATGAGGCCATAGAACACTATTTGAATGAACTGACACTCAATCCGGTGAACTTCAATAATATTCTCCTCAAGAAAAGCAACAAGGTTCGTATTTCGTTCAAGATTCCAAGAGGGCAATGCTGATCCATGATCTCAGGTCATTGAACTCGACCCTTCGTCCTACATAGGGTACGAAGAGAAGCACGCTGCATTACACGGCATGACCCATTACAGCGAAGCATACAATGCATTCACGATAATGCTTTCAAAGCTTGAACAATCACCCAATCCAGACCTTCGTGGTAAGTCTTCCCAAAAGTCGCACTGACCAATACATAATATTGATTGGCTTTGTACAGAACTTCGTCATGGGTATGTAGATGTGACACCTGAAATACAAGACGCGGTGGAGCAGGATAAGGAGCAACCGTTCAGCCACTATGCTGAATTGGCATATCAGTCAACCCGTATCATCCACTGACATTCTTCAAGTTACTGCTTGGAGTGGATCCGCGCGGCTGAAGAGTTCCAGCCTACACTGCGTTTTGCATATGAAATGGACCTTAGAATCCTTGTTCAACGTGTAAAATATCTCTTTGACAAGTGGCGGATCTATTCAACACCGACATTTTCGAGGGGCGAATTTCGCGTGGACTAGTTTGGATTAGAATAATGACGTACGCATGAGAGCAATATCATGGCAGTCGTGGGTTGCGGTTACTTGAAATCAAGAGACGCGCCCACTGGCAAGGCACGAACCCACGGGGTGATAGTTGATTCTTGAACACGGAGACACGTGAGTCCACGTAGGCGGTCAATCGGTCACAGCTCGCCGAGTGGGGAGTGCTACTGGTAGTTGACAACTACGCATCTTGTTTTCATCGACTTGACGTCCAATTGGGTATGTTGTCATTTATGAGTCTGCGACCATGGCAAAGTGAGTAACTGGAGTGGTCGATCGACTGGACGATGCTAACAATGACACGGGAGCGTACAGGGAATGAAAATAACAGACCCTCACGAAATAGTCAGCCAACGTCGAGAGCGACGGTTGTAAACAAGGTGATTACCTCACAGCCTACTTTCAACGACGAGCTGATCATAAAGAACCGTGTCTCTTCGTAGAAGGGAGAAAGACGGATTGTGATCGATTGTCGAGAAGAAATCCGTTCATTCGCGGTCCTCGCTGACGGAGAACATATTGTAGGCGGCAACGAGAAAGGGAAGATCCGAAAATGGCGTGTTCAAGATGGCACTGAAGTGGGAACGCCAATGGATGCGGGGAGTTGCGTTGTAGACATTGCGGCGTCACGAGATGGACGGGAGATCGTCAGCGGGACGAAGAGAGGCTGGGTGACCATTTGGGACGCGCAGAGCCAGGAAATGATCACCGAGTTCAAGGCGCATTCGGATTGGGTACTTTCGGTCGACATCTCGTCTGATGGGACGAGGATCGTCACAGGGTCGGACGACTGTACTGCCTGTGTCTGGTCGCGCTGGACTGGCAACCGACTCCTCGAGTTGAAACACGACTATTCGGTGGTCGCTGCGAAATTCTCGCCCGCCGACGGACAGTTGCTTGCCACTGTAACATGGGAAAGTGGCGTTGTTCGCGTCTACGACACTCGGAATGGAAGCCTCCTTGTCAACGTACCAATCGGGGTCTGCAACCGAGCCCTTGCATGGTCGATAGATGGCAAGCAACTCTTCGCGTTATCTAAATCCGGCATCATCCACTGTCTCGACCCATACAATGGGACCAAGCTCTCGGAATGGACCATCCACAGCGACAATGTCAACTACATCGCACTGGAAAGCAGTGGCGCTCTGATTGCCTCGGCGGGTTCATCGGTCTCGTTCTGGAACACCACGACTCGCACCCAAATCGGTTCTGTGGTCAAGTACAGTCACCGTATTTCGTCCATGGCCATCTCAGGCACGAACATTGACAACCTAGTGGTCTGTGGAGACAACTTAATCACCGTCACGGTGAGGTGGGGGCCAGGGACTGGGCGAGGGCCGGGCTGTAGTGACGCAGTTGATTCTGTATACTAAACGTTGTACATGACATGGGTGGATTGGGCTGGCATATTCTGTCCGGCCGAGTGGAGTCGATGTACCGCCAGTGAGGTATGTCGATCAGCCTCAGCAGCGTCGTGATTTGTGCGCCACTTGAACCAACGTCTCGCAGCCTACAGTCGTAATATGGTCGAGCACCATCCGACAAACGAGTGTTTTCAAGCGCGGACGGGTTTTCATCTTCTGAGGCGTACCACCTCGAGTTATAAAGAACAAAGATTGAATTACTTAGCCAGGGACACTAAGGCGCATATAGCACTTGTTAGAATGGCAACTCAGACTGATCAATGTCTACTGTATGTCTACCGAACGGATACCATCCATCAAATCAGTCAGCGATGTCTCCTCTCGAACCCGGACCATGATCAAACTGTCCGTAGCCACGCGCCTGTACTGCGAACGTGTCACCGGCGAGAGCAGCAACGCACCAAATGGTTGCTTGAGCCGCATGATAAGCCGTAGCGCGCGTGTCGCATGGTCGAACAAGGGTTCGTCACATGTAAAATCGAGGTCGACGAGAGGGCTGATCCAAGGGTGGATAAGTAATCCTTTCTGGCCAGACAGCTCGTCCGTAGTCTGGATCTCAACATCTCCAAGCATCGGGGACGTCCCACGATAGATAGAAACATCGGATTCGTTCTCGCGTTGGAAGAGATCAGAGATGGGGAAAGCGATACAGGGGAGTCGGAGTCGACCAGCAACGAGAGACAATGGAGGAAGGTTGTGGCACTGCTCGTAGATCGCCGCAGCTTGTGAGAGGCTCAGGACGGATCTGCGCAACGTCTCGACCAAGGCTTCCAAGTTGGCTGTCACCACCGGTGCTAGAATGTGTGGTGGAACAATCTGATCGTAGACACTGAGGTCGGCAGGGAGGTAGCTGTGTTGACCCCCAGACCCGCCAGTCCAAGCGAGAAGTGTGACGTCGTCCGAGCGTGTCAGAATGTGTTCCAGGAGCCGACCAATCGCCTGATTGCCCTCGCCATAGACGACCGGGAGTGCAACATTGAAGATCCCAAACAACGAGTAAGCTCTGTCCTCCTCGCGGGTCGTTCGACACTTCGATGCAAGAAAGAGCTTCTCGCGGGCCCTGCCGAACCCCGGTTGAAGAGTGACCAACTCTGCCGTCCCGAAGTTCATCGCCTGTTCCATCTCCGAGAGGATGGCTGGTGATTCCTTGTGGTTGAACATCTGCAGTCCGAGGTACGGCTTCCAGTCCTCTGTGTAGAACTGGACGACCTTGGAAGCAAGATACTCTTGGTACGTCCACCCACGCGTGTTCCAAATGCTCCGCCATAGAGAACCTTTCGCCTGGGACCTTGAGGATACACCGAGAAGGTGGACGACAGTAAGGGAAGACCCTCGATACCATCGAAACATGGCGACGAGAGACTCTTGCTGCACTGCTTTATCGAGTTGGTTCACGCAGCACGTGTCGCTCCATGCCCACTTGAAC
The DNA here is from genome assembly GCA_038091255.1 of Tylopilus intermedius. NCBI lineage: Eukaryota > Fungi > Basidiomycota > Agaricomycetes > Boletales > Boletaceae > Tylopilus > Tylopilus intermedius. The sequence goes on along the minus strand of JBBPOD010000661.1, from coordinate 4,964 downwards.
CCAAGTGTGCCGACAAGTATGCAGAAATTCTTTAGCTTGCTAAATGCCGGAGAAGCGGGGAGCTTGTAAATCGAGAGGTTTTCGACAGTTTGGAACGTGGGTTCATGAGGTTGCCACCTGTGAGACAACATGACATAGCGGTAGAACTCTTTCACTTCTTTCCGGATGCGCGCATGGTCGAGCTGGCTCGGAGTCGTCATGGATGACCGCAACTCATCATAAATTGGCAACTCCTCGAATTCTGCAGCTTGCTGCGTCTTATCATAGAGATCACCAGTGACGGTGTCGATGAGGACACGTGGCATATCTTGAATGGTCTCCTCGATCACTTCTCGAATTCCGGACGTCACGTCGACATACTCGTGACGAAGGTCTGTATGGACCTAATCGATATCCCCCACTGGTGAAATGTGGTAGAAATGACTTACCAGAGAGTGCCGGATCAGAAGATCGGTCGAGTATTGAAAGCATCGCTTTGAACGCCTCGAATGCTTCGCCGAAATGCCGCATGCCGTGCAACGCCTTATGCTTCCCTTCATACCCCCTGTGAGATGAAGGATCGAGCTCGATGACCTGAGACTATAAGTCAGCGCCTCCCTTTGATATTTTGAATAAAATACGCACCTCGTCGCTTTGCTTGAGGAGGATGTCATTGAAGTTTGCCGGATTGAGTTTCAGCGCAGTCGAATAATGTCCTATGGCCTCTTCGTGTTTCTTGGCGTCCCTCGCGATGTCACCCAGCTCCTCTAGCTTCTCGGTCAAACGCATACAAAAGTCTAGGGAGGTCCTTTAGTGGATTGCTGCTCCGGTGCCGTGGGTAGTTCTCACCATGTTCCCATTGCGTGAGTTCATCGTGGGTAGCATCATCTTCAAGTTCGTCCTGCACCTGTCGGAAACACTCGACGGCCTCCGTAAGCCGACCATCATCTTCCAAAATGCCGCAGATAGTGCGGTATACTGTGAACCTCGGAACCCTGAACTGAACCAAAAATAGGTCACCATCCCACATGCAACCGACCCTAAAGAACACACCTTGAATGCGGCATTCAATGCTTCCTTTCCTGGGCCCCGAACCAGTATCTTCCTGGCCCACTTTGTTAGGACCGGTGGTGATAAACGGAGCGACAATGCAGCAGAGTAGGCCGAGATAGCTTCGTCCTGCTTATTGGCACTCGATGCCTCATCGCCAACCCTCTCGAGTGCAGTGACGCAGCGGTGCGCAAATTCTAACGACAAAGGTTGAATATGCAATGATGACTTGCAATGTCAAACTTGCCCTGCAGCCAATCGATCACTGACATGTTGGCTCTCACATCCTCGGATAACGTATTCTCCAGCTTGAGAAGAGAACGTGCAGCATCGTATATGCGACCTTGAGAATAGAGTGATTCGCATTGGAACCTCTGCTCGTGCGCGCGGTTGATCCGGATCGATAGATTGGCTTTCTCCTGAGCCCGGGCAAGTTGGACGTGCAGGTCCTGGGTGGTATCTTCGAGAGATGCAATTTTGGAATCTGAAGAGAGGTTCGTGACTGAAACACAAGTCAGGGGAGCTTTTATGGACACACGGGAATGTTCAAGTTGGACGTGTAGGTCTTGAATAGTTTGTTCGAGATGTGCGATTCTTTTGCCTGCAACAAGTTTGTGAGCGAAGTACATCATACGAGGCTCGATGGACGCACTGGAGTACTCGTCCAGTGCCCGAAGCAAGTCGATGCATTCATCGAAATTATCCTCCTCCTGGCTGACCATGCTCTGGGCGTCGGTGAGTCGGAGATGATATTGTTGTACGTTTTCATCGTGGTTCATTCCTAGTTCGTCTGGATAACAAAACGTAGTGAGAGAAAGGCGCAAGCAAAAGGAGTAAATGGCAGACCTGGTGTGGTCTCGTGGGTTACCGCTCCAAGTGATCCTATAAACGCACAAAGGCTATCCTTTCGTTGCTTGGTCATGCGCCGAGAGTCGGCAAGTTCGTCGCAAAGTCCTCGGATAGTTTTGCGGAGAGAAGTAATGGAGGGTTTGACATAGGATACGGTGACGGTGACAGAGTTTTTTCCACAGACGACAAGGTCGTTCATGTCTGAGAGAGCCATGGATGAAATCGGATGATCGTACTGGATGACAGACCCGATTTGCTGGCCAGTCGTGGTGCTCCAGCACGAGACCGATGAGCCGGCCGAGGCTGTGATGAACGTGCCACTCCTTTCCAGAGAGATGCACGCGACACCGTCGCTGCTGCGGCCCGGGATGGGCCATTTTGAGAGTGCCACGGTGGCTCCGTTGGATGCGTCGAGACAGTGAATGTTGCCGGATCGAGATAGAGCGAAGAGTTTGCCATCTGACCAGGTAAGGCATCGGTTAGGAGAGGAGTCGACTCTAATTGGAGTGCTGAAGATGAGGTCTCCCTTTTGACTGTTATAGACGCGAACATCGTCCCACGTGGCAGTGGCAAGCAAGCGTCCATCGGGTGAGAATTTCGCTCCGTTCACGAAGCCGTCGTGTGTCAACTCGAGGAGTCGTTTCGAGCGTGACCAGACACAGACAGTCTTGCGTGATCCCGTTGCGATTTTCATCCCATCGAACGAGATGTCGACTGCAAACGTCCGAGAAGAGTCTGCTCTAAACTCGGTCTTCTTTGCGCCGTTCGCCGCATTCCAAATGGTCACCTTGCCATTCTTCGTCCCGCTGGCGATCCACTATCCATTGCGTGACACCGCAATGTCATTAATATCACTCCCTGCGTCCATTGGCGTTCCCACTTCGGTGCCATCTCGAACGCGCCACTTTCGAATCTTGCCTTCCCTCCCACCGCTCACCATATGCTCTCCATCAGCGAGGACCGCAACTGACCACATTTCTTTTCGACAATCGATCGTAATTTGTTTTGCTCCCTTTTCGTGAAGAGGAACCAGTCTTTGCAATCAGCTCGTCGAAATTAGGTTATCAATTACCTTGTCTACATAATATTCGACCGTCTCTGTTTCTGCATGCTGGCCGTTTCGTGAGAAAGGTTCATTCTCTGTCTCTGTGAGCATCGTTCAATTGATTGACTTGTCCGTTCACTCACTTTGCTGTCGCAGACCCGCCCTTGAAGACATACCCAGCTAGAGGTGATGAGAGTAGACTGCGGGGCCGTCGATAGCACGCCAGGTGAGGGCAAGGTGTTGCTTGCTTGCACCCACGTGTCTCCTAATTATTGAATCGTGATCAACTCGCACGCAGAATCTTCTCGTGCCCTGGGCGCCTTTTTGATCCAAATGAATATAACCCTCGACCCTACCGTCATCAATCTGATCAACCGCAATTCGCACTTCAGTGCGCTCGTCGCTAAATCACTGGAGGCCAACACAACTATCTCCCTGCAGACCTCACTGTCTGCGATCAAATCGTTCCACCGCATATTCCAACACCGATCGAGACAGCCAATGTGGAAGACTTGGTCAAGACATTGCGCACGTCCCTGACATCTCACCAACAGTTGCAATGTACGAGCAGCGCTACAACCTTCCACCATTGATATATTGATACTTATTGCTAGTCGACTCCGACTCCGACTCCTCGCTATCATTCCGCCCTCTCTCATCTCGTCCGTCTCTCCTAACCCGATGGTGAATCTGGTATCCTAGTTTATCGTGGGACATCGCCGATGCTTGGAGATGTAGAGGTCCAGACCAGGGACGAATTGTCTGGCCTAAAAGGCATACTAATCCATCCCTCCTCGACCTGGATTTTCGTGTGGTGAACCCTTGCTCGATCATGTGACGCGTGCGCTGCGACTGGTCGTGCGGCTCAAGCAGCCGTTTGGTGCCCTGTTGCTCACGCCGGTATCGCGTGCATAGTACAGACATGTGGCTACGGACAGGTCGATCATGGTTCAGGTTCGAGAGGAGGCCTGAGACGGAAAGCTGGGATAATTCACTCTGGCACTCTACACCTGAGAGCCTTGCAATAATGCACTGATTACAGATGCCATCACACACAATCAATCAATCTACATATCGTGCTTATACCCAACGTCATGGCCTACTGTCCATGTCACTTCACCACTCGTGATATGATAAAACCAGATTTTCATACCACCCTTGCTCGCCGTTACTCGGCACGTTCCCAAGAAACAGTTTATGGATGAGCGGACGTGAAAGATATGTCGGCCCAGCACTGATAACGGCGACCCTCTGGATGGGCCAGTCAAATTGATAGATGTCTGCCTGAAATGGTACCGTAGAGAGAGGTCGTTGAATGTGACTGCCGGCAGCCGCAACGCCAGTGAGTAAGATCACCCCAATGATGAGATGGAGTCGCATCTTGTGAAGAACTATATCAGGTGTCTTGAGCTTTCCAGAGCCACATTATCCGGATGAAGGAGAGTAGCGCAGGGCAGTTCCTACCTGTCCGAGCATCGTGGCAGACAGCCGCCTTGATCGAAAGCTTTTCCTCGTGAAGCCCGATGGCTCCATCACCCACTGCCTGACAAATTATTCCTCGAGCGACTGTTTGAGATTAGCAGAGTCGCGTTGTGACATGGCCGTCATGCGCTGCCGATGCATTTCCGTTTGGAAAACTAGACAAGTCGTCGGAAGGATTGCGATGAGTGCGCCAAAGGGCGCGGTAGGTAACGTCTGCTATGCTGAGGGGGATCGAGATCAGACGAGGGGTGTCAACACGAAAGACGAAATGGCGTACATGATGCCGTGTCGTCCCAGTCGAAGACGGCCGCCTCGGGAGTGCATTTTGTCATTAACGGGTGATTCAATGTTGCAAGATGGGCAGCGCAGAGTGCATGAGCAGGACTGGACACGAGTCGCGTATGTAGTGATCTGCACAGACGCCGAGATTGGACGCCGAGCGCAGCACGGCGGACGTGATAGCGACGATACCCGTCCCTACGCCCAATTTCATGATATGTCGCTCATCAGTGCTGGAGAGCGACGCGTGCAGATTCGCGAGTGCGCCGTCGGTTTCTGG
>JBBPOD010000660.1:0-15506 GCA_038091255.1 Tylopilus intermedius | reverse complement strand
ATTCTGCAAAGTTTGTTTCATCAGACCAGGGGCAACTGCCAACAATAATAGCTCGCACCCATTCCCGTGTTCAAGCATTTCAAGTTAAGACGGGTTCGTTCCATCCAAATTTCACATCCCTCAAGTGATGGCGGTCAATGATCTAGGAACAGTTTTCAGTGTGTGTTTTCATTGTATGCCTTGATCCCACTTGATTGTCTCCCTATCGAGTCGCGTTCGGTTTTGTCGATGGTCTGGCAATCATACTCATAGCTTTTCGATTGATTTTCCGACTGCGAATACAACGGTTTTGGTGGGAGGACATGTGGGCGGCAGTAACACTGGTCTTTGGGATGGCATTTGCCATCGGACAACTTGTCGCTTTTGAGATTGAATCTGGCAAGGTAGCTCATTACTTCCACTAGTCTGAATGCTGATGACATGACCAATAGCCAACTACCATTCAGCAATTATCGCAGGTTGGATAACCACGCTTGCCTTCCCGAGCATTATGTGGTAGGTATATCGTGTATTGCATGTTGCTCATGGGTGACCGGCGACGCATCATCTCAGGGCGGCTCGTTTGAGTCTGTTGTACTCAACCATAAAGATTATCTCGCCCACATCAGTCCCCCGCAAACTCACGCGCATACTGGCAGTTGTTTCATTTTTCGTCTGGGTAATCATCATCGTATTGAAGTACCGATGTGTAAACAAGACACCGCCCACACTCTCAATTGGCACTGTGCATCCAGCATGCACCCTACCAGAGGCGGTGGTTCTCTTCGAATTACCGAGTGCGTGAACATACGAGTTGCATACTCACTACTGCTTGGTTTTTTAAACTAGGCAATTGCGTTGTGGATGTTACCCTAGTGTGCCTTTCACTTGAGCTACTTTGGAGGGTCAAGCTTCCCAGACGACTGCATCGAATGATCCTATGCCTATTTTCATCAACCGCCATCGTGTCTCTGGCCCCGATATCCTATACGATCTGTTACCTCACCTCAACTGGCTTCGGAAGACGGATAGCTTTTGAGCTGGAGGTACATGTACTCGCCTTTCGTCATCCCTTGGTAACAAGCTCATCAAATTCCGCAGTTGACGTTGGCGTTGATCGTTTGTAATCTGCTCTTTTCGGTCACCCAACGGGTCACTTCTATCGAAGACTGCAAGCTCCTCGGATGACGACTTCACCACACCTATCCGCGCAACCGTGACTAGCCGGCTGACGACGGTGGAGTTGGATGTTACTGAGTTCCAGCGAAGGCTCGGGAAACTAGTCGAGCAACGCTACACCATCTTCGTTGTACTGTAGCTCTGTGGCCTAACAATAGAAGGAAACAGCTTTGGACGTTTATGTACATGTATTGTACTGTATGTACTACACACATAGGACCCAACAACCTGTCGACATCGTTTGTTGTTGTTTCGTTTCGCTCACTATGCAATGACTCACCTTGATTGCAGCCGTGTGTGCAACCTCAGGTAACTGGTTTGCTTGCGAAGTTGGACTGTGATCTGAAACATACTAGGATCGGCGGTGAATCAGTCACGGTAGAAAGCCGGAGTAGATTGTTCAATTCCACTCGACCGTTCGTGTTGTACATGGACGCACCAGCACTTTATGTCACTGACAATCGTGCCTAGAATCTTCGACAACGACTTCAAATTTTGGGCATGAGTAACGTCACGATGTACTCCGCCGTGACGTATCCCGTTCAAGTTGGCCTCCGATTGTTGTATGTATACGCAACCTGCCCTTGTAACATTCTGGGTCCATGACATGATGCTTGGTACCGCAGAGTGAAATTCCGACTGTCTGGGATGGCTAGACGCTCGCCAGTCATTCACAATCATTACCACTATACCCGGCTCACTGTTGAATCTAAAATCCCCCTCGGCTGACTCGGAGTGGACGACTCGCTGGTCCATCGCGAGCAAGGCAAACTAGCACACGCAGCCTAACCCTATCCTTACGGTATCATAACGTGAAAGGAAATCCCACACTGGTACACGAGGGCACGATGCCATGATCAGGGCTTAATAGCTTCTCGCTCACACGGACCAGGGGCGATGGGGAATTCCCATGTTCGGGAGTGTTGTGAGACACGCAAAAGGCCGGGAGTCGTTTCTATCGCTGAGTTTCACATACCACAGAGCGTCGATGACGGTCAATCTTGCGCCGGTATTCAGTGTGTTTTCATTTCGTGTTCTACTGGATGTGACTGATGGATTGTCTTTCATTTCAGTTGTGCCCGCTGCGGCTGCGGTCCAGGGTCTGGCCATACTAATGACACTGTTTCGATTGTATTTTCGATTGCGGATACAACGGTTCTGGTGGGAAGATATGTGGGCAGCCATCATGGTCGTCTGTGGGATCGCATTCGTCATTGGGCAACTCGTTTCACTTGAAACCGGTAAGATTGTTTATTCTTTGGAGTCTGATCCGAGATGTACTGACTATCGGTCACGGTCATTCATAGATCACTATGAAACAGCATTTATCACTGGTTGGATGGCCTCGCTTGCGTTCACGAGTACAATATGGTAGGCTCACTTCTTGTCCCGCACTGGCACGTCAACAATCAGGTTCATGGTTTTATTAGGGCGTCCCGCATGAGTCTCCTATACTCCACCATCCGGGTTATCTCTCCCTTGTCAGTTCTCCAGAAATTCACACGGATCCTAGCAGTTCTCTTCGTGCTGTTCTGGGCAACCATCATTGCGTTGAAGATACACTGGTGTGTGGATAACACGATACCCACGCATTCACTTGGCAGGGTGCGTCCCATGTGTGCCTTACCAAATGTGGAGGTTTCCTTTGAAGCCACGAGTGGGTAGTGAATACGTTTTCGTTCACCTTGACCTTTACTTTTTCAACAGCCGACTGCATTTCGGATATAATCTTGGTGAATCTGTCGCTCAAGCTTCTATGGAAAGTCAAGCTTCCTCGACGGTTGCGTCGCATGATTTTATGCTTATTCTCGTCAAGCGCCATCATGTCGGTGCTCTCGTTGATACATATGGCTTACTGCCTCCTCCCACTCGGAATCGGACGATATGTCGCCTTTGAGGCCGAGGTACCCACCCTTTCAATTTATCCCTCAATACAAAACGATTCATCGAACTCGACAGCTAACCACGGCGCTGATCATATGTAATCTGCTCGTCGTTGTCACATATATGTTTCGGGTGATTCGGAGTTCACCCAACGGGTCACTTCCAGACGAGCCGTTGGAAGATGACGACTTTACCACGCCCGCCCGCGCGAACGTGTCTCGACAGCTTACGACGGTGGACTTGGACGTTACTCTGGGTGCGCACACTGGCGGCAGTAGCAACTTGACCAGCACTGCCTCGCCTTCGTTGCGTTGTAGCGCCTGACGATGGAAAATGAATCAGCGCCGGCGATGATGCATGTCAAGGAAAACATTCCCGTTGATGTAATATATACCCTCCTGCATATTTTTATAACCTTGTCACAAAGTTTATCAGTTTCCACGCACAGCAGATTTTTTTTCCAGGCGAGGTCACTGTCGTCCACTTTGATTTCCGCCCGATTTTGACGTCAGCTGGAACTTTCCCAAGGCAATACGGAGTTTTCCGATGGTTATCTTCTAACCTCGGTCAACTTCCGAAGGTACCAATGAAATATCTGTCGCGCATTCATACCGCATGGCCCATCGTCGGTATGGTTCAACTGTGTTAGTGATCGTGGTATCAGGCTCTGGACCAAGTTTCGTTGATATATAACCCAACTAGTACTCTGGCCCCCTGAACACAAAGCATTCCCAGCTGGCTTCGTCCCTGGTCGCGTGCGCTTGTTCAATCATATCTGTCGGTAACTGGAAACACTATTGGGACTTCCACAAATGGGTCGACTGTAACATACTCACCAATCAAAAGCTACGATTCACCGCTCATAAGGTTGCCTACCCAAATGGATATTTCATGACAGCTGGTCGATAACTGGGATCATGAACGTCCGCCCTGCCACCCCTGTTGCTTATCGACCGTCATGATGCGGCAGGTCTACCCGACGTTTTCACACCCTCGCGGAGTCTATACACATGTAGCTCAGAGTGAACTTGTGCGGCCCGGTGCGACTCATACGCTCGTCTTCGATACTTGCTGTACAGGTGGGGGCCATAATGGCTCTTGGCCAGAGAGACCACGTTAGAGGCACATGAGAGGCAACCAAAAGTGACACGCGCTTGGCGTGAGTCTCAAGGCAGTGCAATAGAGCTGGCCGTATCCCATGAGTCGGCCGCAAACGAGTAGGCGCATTAACCAAGCAGGGAATTTGGAAACGAAGGGCAGCCACCGAAGTTCCTCTTGTCCACTTTCATCTCCGCATTTGAGTTAGATTTGGACCGCATGCTTCTCATAAGTGGAGCTACATGAAACGGCGGTTGTAAACAGTTTAAAGAGCACTGTGAGCTTTTGAGGCGGGTATCCTGGCTTCCATTTGCCTCGGACCATGCTTCGGTACGGTGGCTGGTGTAAAATATGCTCGAGATCCGAGAGTGACGGAAGTGCACTGCGAGCCCGTTTTTGCCGGGTTTCAGCTATGAGGCCTTGAGGTGCCAGCACGGCGCTGATGGGCTCACCCATTTCCAGCCTGCCGTGGACGTAGCTCGCTGAGAGACGCTTATATTGTGGCGGGCTGTCAATGGCGCATTCCGGTTGGATATTGATGATGCCATCGCCAAGAGGCCCGTTGAGCGCTTCAACAATACCAAAGGCGGCAGTGATTGGCAAGTTGCAACACACCACACGACGACGACCCGCCACGACACGAAGGGCGAGAACGGAGAATGGCTGTACACACGTTCCTCAGCGTCGACGTCACGGGTTATGTGTCCGCCAGTTCTGCCGCATCGGACCTGCCAGCTCACTGAGTTCCAGCCCAGTTCCAGCAGCCACCCGCCACCTTGACCAGGCACCAGCCATCTTCTATACTAACTTGTACAACTTCATGTCCAGCGCATCAACCGGCTGCATCAATCAGCCTGACAGCCTGGACACAGCCCGTGTGTGCCCCATGGAACGGCTGACTACTAGCCGCAACGCAGGGTAGTTCAACTCACTTCTTGCTCCGCTCGAAAAACGCGAAAAGGAGCCATTAAAAGCTTGGTTGCCAGTTGGTCAGCGCTTGGTTTCCCTTTACCGTGTGTATGATGTCCGTGTCTTCGTTTCACATCACCATAGCAGATACTGATGTGACCCTGCCAGTGGTGCCGGTTTTCGTGTTTTGGTTCAGACGACTCATGCATAGATGCCTCACGATCGACGAAATCTTGACGATTATTTTTCAACATGCGTTTATAATTTTGAAACCCGATCCGAAATCACGAGAGTTTCGCGACCGACGTACCCTTGCGAGGGTCGCCAGGACCTGTCGCTACTTCTTGGAGCCTGCTCTTAACGTGCTCTACTACGAGATTAATGACCTGCTATGGCTCATCAAAACCATGCCCGGTGATCTATGGGTGGTCAATGGAAAACAGCTGGTATGTCCTCGTTACCTGTAACATCGTATCGACGGGCAGAGTCTGAAACTTGAGGACATTTCTTAGTCCTTCAGGCGTGCGATGCTGCCATCTGATTGGGATGTTTTCCTCCGCTACGCTCGCCGAGTTCGAAGTCTGGAATTTGATCGTCAATGTATATCCACTACGGACATCAACGTTTATACCGCGCTCGCCCATCCGCCCTCTCCTGTCGTCATATTCCCGAGATTGATACATTTCCGATGTGGCGAGTACCGTAACGACGCCATTCCCTTCTTGATGCATCTTCTCCAACCAACGGTGGTCCATGTCGATATCGATAATTTGATGTCAAATCCTCTTACATTCTGCGTCTTACCATTATTACCCTCTCGGTGTCCTCGCATCAAACGAATCATGGCTTTCCGCAATTTTGTGTTCCAAAGGGGCGATCGGGCCCTCGAGACGTTTTCAAAGGTTCTTTGTGAACTTAACGAGCTACAGGCTTTACGTTGCGCAGAGCTACCAGAGGATAGCGTCTTGCATCTTTCCCGGTTACCCAATCTCAAAATCCTTCGTATGGATCTGCGATTAATCTCTCTCGATAGCCTCGAATCTGCGTTTGGCCCCACCAGATTCCCCGTTCTTCAAGAAGTTTTGCTCTCCGCTCCTAGCATGTCTCGTTCTCTGCGATTCTTGAAATTCATTCAGTCTACGTCGGTTGATACAATCAATCTGAACGTCGACGACGAAACCTGCGCTACTGATTATAACACCATTTTTACTTCGTGGGCCTCCAATCCTTCGTATCGGAACTTGTCTGTCATAGATATCTCCGAGATGCAGGTCTGGAGAGACTACGACGACAAACATATCATCGATATCACCACCCTTCGCCCCCTCTTTCAAGTCAAACGCCTCACCTCATTGAAATTGGAAACATTATGCACATTCGACCTTGATAATGCCGCCATCAAAGAGATCGCCCTGGCCTGGCCACTCCTCGAAACCCTGGACCTCTCCATTCGTGAATGCGGATGGGAGATCCCGTCCAGGGTGACTCTTCCAGGGTTGCTCCCACTCCTGCACCACTGCCCGAACCTCGCGCTCTTGGGACTCGTCGTTGACGCGACGGTCCTTCCCGTCGGGCCATCCCTGGGGAACAGACTCCCCGGCGCAGGCGTACGCAACACCTCCCTGGAGTCGCTCTGGCTCGCTGATTCCAAGATCACACGTCCGATGCTCGTCGCGTCGTACCTGTCCGCGGTCGCGCCCAACTTGGAGCAGATCGTGTCGTGGAATACGCCATTGCTGAGCGGGCGAGATGGCAAGGATAAATATAGGAAGCGGTGGAAGGAGGTGGAGCAGCTCGTGCGCCAGTTTGCGCTGGTTCGGAAGGAGGAACGCGAATGGGCGCGTCGTTGTCATCGTCGTCGTTGTGGGCGACAGTGCGGGGAGGAAGACGGTGGTGACCCTCTTGAGGAGGGTGTGGAGGTCGAGAACGAAAAGGTACAGACATACGATTCGGAACCTGAGCCAGTGACGGACTCGGAGGAGGACGATGATGAGTTCGAGTATTGTTATATTCACACCGACGCAATTTGAGCTACCCCCACATTTGTATCCTTTTTTCTTTTTTCCTTTCTCCTTTCTCTCTTCTGGTGGCAATATGTTTGTGGACGAAAATGTTTGAAGTTCATACCCCATGTATAAGTAAAATAATAGGCTTCAGATCGCAACAATTACATGCTCCCCCGCTTGGGTCGACGATGCGGCTATCGCGAAGCTGTGGGGGTTTGGAAAAATTTACCGTCGCCGACGTTGTCGGAACTCGAATGTTTCATCTCGGGAGCCGGTCTTGGGCTGACACGTTGAACCGTCCGCACGCGCTGTAATAACATACTTGTTGGCAGTCAAAGTCTTTCCTCTAATAAACTGCACAATCTACACGAATCCAATCCGACCTGCGGAAATCAACTCGGCCGCTATAGTTACATTATTTGTGTACGTTCAAGAGTTCACGCATCCCGGCATCACTCTGTGTTCTAGGCATACCCAAACGACTCGACGTGCAGTGTCACGCTCGGTCCTCCCCTCAAAATGCTAGACAGTCCCGAGACAGGGAACCTCAATGCCCCACGCACTGACCTTGTCAAACTCTGGGAACCACACACTACCACACAAGTGCGCTCGTGAGACCCAAGCAAGAACACAACAGAGATCCCAGCACACGCACCTGTAACAGACATACTCCCAGTCGCCGTGCTGACTTCGCCACGCAGAATCGCTTTCAAATCAGGTCTCCCAGTCTCCATCCGGACCGTCGGAGGTACTATCCAGTCATGTGAACCTTCCTTTTCGGGCGTTCGTTCCAGATCAACCGAGCTAGGAGTCTCGCTAAACGGCAAACCGCCCCTCGTGGCAAAGATCCTGATCGACACGTTCAGCCAGGTCGGCGTGAGAGCGTTGGCTCGGAAAAGCGCATCTGAGATCCACTGGACGTGACCTTGAAAAAGAAAATCGTAGGACGCAGGCTGTCAGAGCAAGGCAGGCGAGATACTAGAGGCGACCGTGATGTCCAACTCACCAGCGTCGCGTACCGCCCAGATGAACACCACCCTACGACATGGGGTGGTTCCCTTGCGAGCTGCCCTGAAAAAAGTCTCACCATTACCGCACGGTGAGCCGCCGCGTCTGCCCACTTACTCAATCACGTTAAGGAAAACTGGCAACGTGTACGTAATGCCGGACCCGCCTATCAAGTAAAATACCAGTTAGTTCACAGCAACAAACTTCGGACCAGACACAACTCACCAGCAACGAATATGGACGTATCATATGCTGCCATATCAGGTGCACTTCCATACGGACCATCGATAAAGCATTTGACAGTCTGGTTCTGCGCTGCGACTTCCTTCAAGCGCTTGGTAAACCCACTTCTGACGTTGATAAGGAACACGAGTTCTTTCCAGTGCGCAGTTTCGGCCAGGTCCGTGGCTCTGCCGTTCCTTATATCGCGCACATCTCTCGTACTAGGCTGGAACAAAGCAGAATCTATGCTCGAGATGGAAAAGGGATGCGCCTCGAGCGGAAAAGCCGACACAGAGGGCATAATAATGTACGCGGTCTGTCCGGGGGCCCATTGAAAATGTGCTGGGCGACGCACTCTTACCCGGACGAAGTCGTCGGCGACAAGTTCTGTGGATGCATCTTGCAGTTTTGCGCGCCGACCGAAGCCACAGTACAGGTGGTTGAAAGCCACCACACGGACGAGCCGCATAATGCGATCGAGCGCCCAAAACATGAAGCACGGCCAGATCCAGTACGAGACGCTTGAAGTGTGTTTGTTAGTATCGTTTCTTGGGCGCAGATGGATTCACTTACCCTACTTCTCTGGTATGGAAGTATGCCCCGAGCAAGAAGATGCTGGTTGCTGTGAGACGAGGAGTGCACAAATGCAAGGAGTTGCTCACAAGACCGCCACAAAATGTATGTAAAAGAAAACTTCGTAGGCCCTGGTGCGAATTACGCGCAGAGATACAATCATCAGGATGGCCAGCGAAACCACAGCTGTCATTCCGAGACGCAAGAATGATGCCTCTAACAGCATATTGAACATGTTGTTTCTAGAAAGCAGGTCAAGGACACATGTTGGTGATAATTTGACATTGAGCATACATTTGAGCATTGTATATTTCACCTCCGGCATGAAACAGCAATAATGCGAAACATGATCGTGCTGTGACGCGGTGAAGATAGTTGAGCTGGGGCCATAGTTAGTTTATATCTTCAAAGATGCTACTGATAGAAGTGAACCTTTTCATAGCTAATGCCAGTAGCCACTGCAAACGGAAGATTGGCGATGGGGTAGATAAAGCGGGAGGTCACTCACGGGACAGAATATTGTTCTTGGTGCCGAGAACCGTAACAAGTGGGAACTGACTCGCAGCAAGAAGGCCTGCGCGGCCACACCAAGTCGAAATATTACGCGATGTCACCCCAAGCGTCGCAGCTGTAAGCGCCCGACAATGAATAACGCTGCGGACTCGGACTGCCAGCTGACTCACCGCCGTTAAAAGTCCACGCGAGCAAAAATGCGATGTACCCCAACGTAAGCACAATATCGACCATCTTGAGCTCATATGCGCCAAACTTGAGCGTCCAGCGGAAAGCAATGACGCGAAAGACATTGACCGCCGCGCGGGGAAGGCGTGACAGCGATGACAATACACCACTGCTGAGTGGGCGGGCGGATGAATGTGTCGATTCTTCGTCAGGACCGCTTCGTGGTCGACGTAGCTTAACCAATCTGGAGTACAGGACAGAACCCCATTGACAGATCCCGATCACAGCTAGGAAGGTAGCAAGGGAGAGCCAGGCTTCCTCCGGGGTCGTAAGCGCCGGAAAGGATGCGGAGGAGCTCGAAGGTGCAGGAGGCGCACGGGATGCCATGGAGGTGGCAAAGGAGTGAAATGGCAAACGGTTTAGCAGCGAACAAGGAGCGCCAGGTTTCGAGGTTCATATATGTCATGGAATGCTATCCAAGCCTGAGTTACGAAACACATTACTTCATTTCTCTTCTGAGCTCAGTTTACCGGCGAGATGCCAAGCGGGGCAACTGCGTTGGAGTTCTGCGCAGCGAGCTAGCTGTGTACGTCAGAAGTTAGTATCATTTTCAGCACGTGATGAGATGAAGAAACAGATGGCGACTGGGTTCCACGCTCACCAAACTAGTATCTCCTACATTCGGAACACCAAGTATCTCCGTTCCCTCTCGATCAGAACACATTGATGCTCTCCAGAGCGACTCGGGAATCCCCGTACTCACTTTTTGGATATTTCCTTTTTCCGACCGGAACGACGCTGACCTCATACGCATGACATGTGCCACTGCCAGTGGTCGGACTCGATATTAAGCCGGACGGATAAGCCAGCAAACTGCGGCTGGTCCAAGTTTGTGTTATCAAATCCACACGGAGATATCCAGTCGGCTTGGCATCTGAATCGATGCGTTCCTGGCCTATGCAACATGTGTTCCGCAGCATGATGACTACTGCTCAGCACAATATGGAAGCACCATGTGCATTGCGGTGAGTTTTGTGCCTCGCTTCCGCCAGCATTCTTTGCCAATGACAATGTGGTTTCAGCAAGCCCGGGTGTCACCAGTTTGGCACTCTTGGCCACTATGTAATACGCATGTGGAGTCGCGACTCGCCAACCGTTTCACGATCTGGTGGCGCGTACCGCGTTGTTTGATCAATCGATCACGAGTTGTAGTGTACGTGGGTGATCTACCGGATATGGGTACCATCTGAATCAGTCGAAAATCCCCAGCGCCCCTCGGCAAACACACATCCCCGTGCTCTGAATCAACATGGAATACCCAATGCCGTCAGAAAAGTACATACTCATCTTAAATCGCCGATCGCCTTGCGGGTTCTGCGAGAATTTGCCTCATTGCAGACTCAAACTCTTTTCTTGTCACTGGGAGACCATGAGGCAATCAATCCCTTTTCGAATCACTGTCTCTGCTGGCTACACTGCCGTACTGCGTGCCGTTTCATCACCGCTCTGAACAGTGATAAGAGACGTGATACACACAACTACGAATAGTGAGTAAAAAATCAGAGCAATTGAAGTGAACGGTTACAAAGTTGACTCAGCTTCGGCACAAAACATGAACAAGAATATCCTGCGTGCTAGTCTCAAAACATGACATGGCATTGCAACGGCAATAAAACGAGCAGGATTGACCGATCGAATCAGCACAGCAGCATCAATGTTTTGATCTCCGTCGTCTGTTGCAGGCAACTCCTTCAGGGTTAGTTACAAACAATCACAGGACCCTTAATCTCCTCACAACATAAAAACACCAGGTCCCTCCAACGACCATGATATCACGGTAATTAACTGATGCAACAGTTGTGACCAACGAGCTGGTGAACCAGCGCCTTGGCCTTACAAGTGGGATGATATCATGAGATAGGTGGGGGGCCGTTTCAGGTCGAATTCGGATGGCTACATCATACAGGTTCCTCGACCCCGTACAACAAACTAGACAATGACTCGCGCCGAAAAGTCGGTTCCTGCGCCTAGGGGCTGGGCCACTGATGTCAGCGTTTCAGTATGTCCACAAGGTTCCACAAGATTCCAACTTACATCGCCGTGCAAACACCAACTCCGAAACGTTTCCGCGTGCTCTCGTTCGCATTTGGATGTGAGCGCTGTCACTTCATTTACACCGCCTCCGTGCACAAGCACTCTTTCTTGCTCCCGCCTTCATCGGCGAACCAACCACTATCGGAAGCCTTGAGGAATTGAGCATCTCTTCCTCAACCACGGCAACAACGCTTCGTATCTGCAGTCATTCGAGCGCTATTCCTTACTCATGATGCAATTTCGCTCGTTTTTGAGGGTCGCTCCAATGGATCATACTCCAAGTTGCCAAGTGGCGTTTCGAGGGTGAGAGGCCCAGCATTACAACTTTGCTTCGAATCCGAGCAAGTATGTGTATGTGAACGATTTTCTCAGAGTTTCTAGCGGAGGAGCGGTAACGAGTATCCATTCGCTCACTTAGGAAACTTTCTTATTTGGGCTTGAATACTACCCCTAGGGTAGCAAGTGGGTTATATACTTGTGAGTGGCTCTCCTTCAGACGGACCGTGTAAACTCGACAAGTGACCTAGCCGCTGAGAACACATCGGCTTGCAAAAATCCGGATCATAAGGAATAGATATGCTGACTTTCAATCGAAATAGAATCATCCCCTTGTGCAAAATTCGACTCAGTGAGTGTACTTAAAATAACTTGTGAGATTCATGTACAGCAACCAAATAACAATTCAATTCTGATGAGTCCAGAATCGCCCATGATATACATGTAATAGTACACTTAGACGACAACATGAAACTCAGTCAAAATGTATTCCACCATCGATAGCAATCTAGCAGGGTCGAGTCAAGGGTTAGATAATATCCTGTGGCACATAAAATGACAGTTACCGTTTGGCCTAGTACAAGATATCGTGAGTACCATGAACCTTCCATGGTATACGAGAGTAGGGTACATACCTGTGATAAGGCGTGCATCTGGTGACACCAAGTAGACCACAAGACCTGCGACGTCTTCGGGTGTACCTAGGCTACCGACTGCTGCCGTCGTCTTCAACTATTTGGACTGGTAAGCAGACTACAACAAAAGGTCAAGCACGCGATAAGGTAGTACCGGTTCGATAACTCCACCCTCACTACCCGTGTGTTTCACCATGTCCGCTTGGAGTGTATCGACTGTAGAGGCATAATGAAGAGTGAAGAGGTACAGGGGGGAGATGACTGACGCATTGGAGTCTGAACGAGCCCTGGAGCATATGCATTCACGGTAATCCCATGTCTTCCAAGCTCGACAGCTAAACATCATCAGAATGCATGACATCAAAGAGCTTCGAATCATCGCACCAGTGGTCTGAGTCAATCCTCTAATTGCAAATTTGGACGCGCAATATGCACTAAGGAATCCGTGTCCTGTGATGACATTAGCCAATTTCGAAAGTGAGGATCTGAAAAGATAATTCAGTTAGGCTACCTTTCTTTCCCGCAAGGGAGCTAGCACCGATAATACGCCCCCCAGTCCCTTGATCTATCATCTTCTGGGCTGCATACTTGTAACAGAGGAACGTCCCGCGAACGTTGACTGCTAATACGCTGTCCAGGTCGTCTACAGTGGCTAAAAAGGTGCGAGTAATGGCTCAATTAATTTCTGTGATGAGAAAATGAGAAATTACTTTGGAATATTGAACCTGTCCTCAAAATGCCTGCATTTGCGACCATCTAATGATGAATTGTCAAAGGTCAAAGTAATGTTGGCATGACTGTAGACCTACCACATCAAGACGCCCCAACGCTTCAACTGCGCGGTCGACCATGTCCTTGACTTGCTCCTCAACACTTACGTCGGCAATTAGCGCACAGACTTGACGTGCCGGATAATTCGTGTGAATCTCATCTTTGGTGGCATCGAGGTTGTGTTGGTTTATGGCGAGATCGTTTAGTGCGATATCATAGCCCTCGCTCGCGAGTCGAATAGCGATGGTACGACCTATGCCACTGGCTGAGCCCGTGACTAGCGCGACGCCCTTGGAGGGTGCAGAGGATTCAGAAGGCATAATTATAGCGCTCAGTGTGAGGAGTGGGAAGGACGGCAGTCTGTACTTATCTCTCTGATGATCCGCTTTTTTATTCGTTTCCGGGACTCCCACAAAATACGGCTAGTGTCAATTTCGTGAAGCAGTGACGTCTGTGTGATCATCATTCTGATGCTTCTTTCCTGTGTCCGGCGCGCAGAAAATGCGTGTTTGGGCCTAGAACTTCCTCTCACTACGCCAGATATGAGTGTTGTTAGGTAATGGTCTACATTGGGCCTGCGGGGTACACCGGTCGAGCGGTGTGGGTCTATGTTTTACCCAATTGCGCGTCAAATCTATGCATGAGACTGCTACACATGTCTCGGAACACTCACAAACTGGCGCATATGAAAATGCGATCGCCTTCACTTGTTATGGTATGCAATTCATACTTGCACTCCATCGTCGCTGAGCGCTGAGTGCTCGGCGCTCAGCGATTGTCATGGGGCTCGGAAAAAGAAGTATATGCGGTAGCCTATAACGGTCCGCAGATACCAGGAACCAAGCGAGTACGGCAAAGAGTGGAGTTCCCGTGCCTTGCAAAGGAGGTCCAAGAGCCATGTGATTCCTAGAATCTTAGCACTCATCTGTTTCTTTGGTATGATTCCTCCCAAATTTTTCGGCGGATTCGACATTTAAGACCGCTGCAAACCAAGGCCCCTAGGGTGATATGTAGGAGTAAATCCAGACCTGCAATAGCCAACACTTAATGAAAGTGGGGGTCATTCATGTCACCAGATTCAGATGGGTGCCGCAAGATTTTGCTGTGTCAATGGAAATATAAATTACTCTTCCTGGGTCCAAAAAAAGATACAGACTCTCGCAGGAGTGGTCGGTCACAGACCAAAAGATGCCGATGATAGTAATTTCGAACCAGATGTCGACGTATCAAGCACCCGGCAAAGCACCGCGCGTCACGGTGAACCTGGCGGACTTCCAAGTTTCTGGCGCCTAAATCTGATTATCACTGGTACTGGCTTCGCCCTTTTCGTTCTCCCTTTTCTTACTACCGCGTGTCAGCTGGGCTGGACCAAGGTAATGCCGAGTCAGCGCTTTAAAGTTGGAAATCTCAGAGCCTTGTTTCACACAACGTTTTCAAGCTCTTCTCCACTTACATTGGTGCTTCCCCTGCTGTCGCTTTCAAGCTATTGGCTGTTATTAAAAGTTGGTTTTTGCAAAGAGTTCTTTCAACTCAGTGAATCAGTGTCACTGGTTACATCGCGCATTTGCTTAGCGAGTCAAAGGTGTAACCACTTTAAATGCAGTCTGGATTAGATTCCATTTCTAAGGCAGATATAGAAACTGGGCAACATGCTGACAATACTACTGTGACTTTGTGCAGCTCTTTTTCACGGAAGACAAATATATTTCTTCACCAATCTGTTGCCAATCTTGACCAGTAAGTCGGTTGCAAAGCCCTGAGCTTGTCGGCCTACAAGTTTTCGCCTACTCCGCTCCCTCAGTTACGGTGGTACCAGAGCACTAAATAAGTTTCCATACATATGCCATGACAAGTACAAGTAAGCTCTGGTAAGTATTCCAATTAAATAGAAATATAGTGTCATTAATTGAAGCGCATCGACTCAAAGCACATTCTGGCAACGTGCTTCGCGAACCATCTAGTCGTAACTTAGAAGATCTGCGGGATCACAAGGGGGGTATCATCAAATCAATACAGGGGTATCATGGTCAGGTAAGCTTTTCTTGTTCCCATATACCTAGCGATATATACCCGTACTAGGACCCGCGATAGCCTGGTGATCATGGGATGACACGAAACGAAGACGCAGATGGGGTTGCCAACTCCCCTGGGACACGTGGTGGAGGCTGATAAGGATAACATCGTCGACTCC